>JAOUQW010000014.1:6903578-6939812 GCA_028565825.1 Olivaichthys viedmensis
GGAACACAGGAGCGAGCGAGAGGCAGCGCGCGTGTGTGGGAGAACGCGTGTGTGTGCGCCGCCGTTCTCTCGGAGCACAGCGCTAGCGGAGGAGGTGCGAGCAGAGCCGTAGCGCCTCACGCAGCTTCTGAGAGAGCGCTCAGACCGCTCAGCACCGTCTCACTCTCTCTCTCTCTCTCACACACACACACACACACACTCTCCACACACACACATACTATAAAAAACCTGTGAGACGACGACATATTTGTCATGCTTCTCAAGCAATAAAGATGTAAAAAAAAGAAAGAAAAAAAAGTAGTTTTAAAGTAATTGTAATATATTTCATGAGAGAAAAATTGGGATTGTGCGATTATTTCCAGTGTGTTACGAAGGAGAACAGCAGCTGGCCGGGGCAATACATTTCCACATTGGGCACTTTTTTTGTCCCTCCTTCTGCCTGGCCAGGCACGCTGCTCCCCAAAACCCTACCGGGCCCTGCCTGTCCGCTTCTGTAATCGCCCGGTGACAAGTGGAAATGATGGAATAATTGTCAGAAAAGGGTTTGTTTTTTTTTATCGCGGGCACCGGGGACTTAAGTATGCATGAGGGGCGCGTTAGGGCCGGGGCCGAGGCGCTTGTTTATGATGCTCCACTGTATAAACACAGTTGGGGGGATAACACAGATAAGAGCACACTGCTTCTCGTGACACGAGCCGCCAGCGCACGCCAAACAGCCAGCACTCCCATCAGCACTCACCTGCAGGTAACACATCCGCCTTTCCTTCCATCCCTCCATCCCTCCATCCCCTCTTCCCTCTCGTCGCAACACAGAGCGCTGCTTTAGTGAGTGAAGGGTCGGTTCTGCTCTTCCTTGTTCTTCCTTGTGCATTGCTTTAATTACTGCTGATATTGCAATCACAGTGATGAATGGATATGTGTGAGTGTGTGTGTGTGTGTGTGTGTGAAGCAGAACAGTGTATACGCTTTGCCTTGTACGTGCTTTTATCTGAAGTGTTTCCGAATATGGGGCTGTCGAGATTACAGTGTGCTAATAGGCCAGTATGCAGTCATTAAAATCAAGAGGTGAGACTAATGTTTTTATTGTACTTCATTGTCCACTGCTGATGATGTTAAAAAAAGACGAGGCCAGCCATTAAGCTTCTTTAATAAGCTAATAGTGGTAAAATAATAATGAGTTGCATATACCCACTTTACTACAGCGAACCTTTTTTTATTTGAAGGAGTTATTTTAGATTTTTTGCAGTCATTCAGAACTTTATAGAGCCTGTCCCAGTTTGAGGGGAGGGGTCACTAAAATGATGAAGAGTGAAATACTACTTATCTCTATCAAAGGCAGGTGTATAATTTGTTTACTTAAATATTCATGAGGGTGAGTAAGGCATGGTATTGGGCTATTGTGCGCATATTATTAACATTTCATAGGGCTTGTGCTGGAATGCAGAAGGGCTCTTCTTCATTATTTAATACCCTAATGCATAATGAGCTATGTGATTAGTTTATATGGAGAATTGGCCGAACTCCACTCTGAAGAGAGATAATTCACATTGTTCTCAAGAGTCTGCATATAATAAGTTCTTTAGTGCAATGAAATTAAATGCTACACATTTTATATTTCAGCTTACAAATCCCCTTGGCAATATTCTGTTTTTGAGACACCCCCACCCCTCTCCCCCTCTCAAAAAACAATGAATTTTAAAATTGTTTAAATAAAACACATGTTTACCTACGTGTTTTATTTAGAATGCACCCGGGCCAATTAACACCGTTCATTAGCTGAGCGGGGTATTTGTTTTGAAAGTTTAACCAATCACTTTGTTATGCTAATTGTGATGTAATTTAATTTGAGTCCCATAATGATGATGCCGTTATTATCCCCATAAAAGATGCAGTTAAGCATCACGAGCTCATTTGCATGTGCTTGCGGGGGGAAGCTGGCTGAGCCGGCATCAGCAACCCTCGCTCTGCTTTCATTTTCCACCTCTGTTCCCTCCCGCCCTTCGGCTCCTCCCGGCCTGTCGCTCCCTATTGATGATCAGCACTTTTATCTGATATTTTAATGACAAAGAGCAGACCAACTGATTACTCGCAGTGTGGAAGTGAAAATCGCTTATTTCAGTTATTAAAAAAAAAATCGAAATGGCTTTACTCTTGACTAGAAAAAGAAATTTTTTAGTGATTGGGGTTTTTTTGGCAAAGAGGTATGTGAGCTTAAAATGTCTATCTGCTTGAATTTACATGTGCACATCAAAGTTCTTTTTGTTTAGTAAGAGTTTAATTTTTAATTGATTGATTCCATCATTTTTTATTTGGATATTGTGAAGACGGAGGCTGATTTAGAAATGTGTGTTGAAATGTTGTGTGGATTGAATTTGTACAGTGTTGTGCTTGGATTTAAAAAAATTAATTAAAAAAAGTCCAGGAGGAAAGAGGAGCTCCTATTATATAAATGCACTTTTGAGAAGCCTTCAGCCTGGTCGGGCTGCCAGTACGTAAGCTGCTGCTAAAGACTGCCCATTATCTGTTTCGTCAAGGGTTGGACTTGGGTAATTTTCTTCTGGAAAGATTATTTTTCTCTTGACCAATCCCGCCTGTTACGGCCCTAATTGGTTACATAAATCTTGTCTGGTATGAATGAGAAATGTTGCGGTGTTGTCAAGTATAATCTTCACCCTTATTTACCAATTCATTAAGATCTATCGATGCAGGACTGGGGAGAGGGAATGACAACATAAATCAGAGCCAGGGACATAATGACCCTAATCAGCCCCAAATAACTGGAAACGTCACTATGAGCTATGTCTCTATGGCCACGCGGCTGTGTGGCAGTGCGTCTGGGCTCGTTCCTCCCGCCGTTCCAGCCTCTCTCCATCGTTAAACGCCGCTGAACTTATAAGCACATCTCACATGCAAGTCAATGTCCCCCTTTTAATCTCTCCCCCACCCCAACGCAAAAAAACCAGCCGGTGTCACAGACGATAATTGCGCTAGAACAATGCCACGCTGAAATGAAATATGCATTTGAGTCGGGTAAATAGTCCAGGAAGATGGATAAATAGAGCTTTGAGCAGGTGAGAAAAATGGAGCAAGATAGAGGAAGCGAGAGAGAGAGAGCACTTGCCTCCGAACTGTTCTCCTGCCAAAGATGATTGGAGCAGACAATGGGGCCTCCTTCTTTTATAGGTCAATTACTGATGATTAGGTGGGCTGAGTTAATTAAAGAAATTACCCAAAATGAAAACGGGGGGACTGCTTGATTAGATAGTGTCACTGTCTGTTCACCTACTTTCAGAGCCTTGTTCTCCTAGAGGGAGGTGCTTGCTGGGTAAAATTTTAATTATATGGGAAGAACTAAAGAATAGAGCCCGGCGGTGTTGGAGAGATTCCCTATTCTGCACATGCAAAAATGTACTGTACGTTGTCTGGATGTGCTTTTAATTCATAATATGCAACTTTCTGTGGGGGAAAAAAAAAATCCTGTTTTATAGTTGAAGTTGTTGATGGTTAGTAATGGCTGTTTGCTTAGTGATGTAAATTATCCTCAGTATTTTGCAGTGTTACTGATATCCTTTGTCAGAGCAAGAATAAGAAATCACTGAAATGTCTTATTAGATTACATGTAATTTATAAAGGCCCTTTGGAGCTTAGTCTGTTTCTCCCTCACCAGATCTCACACTTGCTCAACGATTGACTCAGTTCCCCCTCTTTCTCTCTTTTTATTCGTTCTTTTATCTCTCGTTGCCTTTCTTGTCCGAATATAAATAGAACTAGAATTAACATCCTCTGCAGAAGGACATGTATGGCATAAATACTGAAATGATGAATTGAAATTTGACTGTATTTTTTCTGAATGTGCTCTCTCGTACCACAGATGACAACATTTGATTCTGTTGCTTTGCACAGTGTTAATCCGAAAAACCAGCCTATTGTTCCCAGACTCCTTTCATTTGAAAACTCGTGATTTTTGTAAATATGATTTTTCGCACTTTCTTTCTAAAGCAATCTCATCTATTGTGAATGACTTTGAAATCCTATCTGAGACGAGCGCCATACTATTACTCAGGTTTATATGGGAGTCGTTAACTCTCTGTATGGTGGCCCTTTAAAGCCAAAAAAGAACGTCTGGCGCACACTGTTAATCTTCAGAGGACTTAGAATGTTAAAAGTGTCTGTATTTAGTCTTCTGTGCCCTAAGCCTGTTTTTATAGACATGCTGTTTAGTAGTCACTGTAATTCTCCTTTCCTCCTCACTATCGGTGTCTGTGCAGTACAGCAGCGGATCAGACGCACAGAATCCTATAAGCACAGGATGAAATCACAATTAAATAAAAATGACTACTATCATTTCAGCCAGTGTGGCCAAGCCAACATGTTCGAAATAGTCCAAATCTGGCATTTTGATTTATTAAGCAATCCCAACTATTAAACATTTGAGCATACTGGCTGCTGCACTTCTTTATTTTGCATGCATTGTAACTTATGGCAATGATGAATTAATTTCAGTGGAGCACAGAATTTGTGATTATTTTAAATGGTATCCATATCTTAACTGAATCTGAGCGGGAGGAGCTAGCAGACTGTGAAATGTAAAAAAAAAAAAAAATCTTTTTTTTTTTTTTTTCCCCTCTTGCAATTTTGGAATTCTGAGCACCTGAGCAATGCACTGATAATGAATAGACTTTTTGGATCACGGCATCTGCCTTCCTGATGCTTTTCTGAAAGAATCATCAGGCTCTTTTCCAGTGCCATTCTCTGTATCTTTATTTAGCCCAGGGCAGCCAAAGAGCATCCTTTATAAAAATATTTTAAAAAAGAGTCTGTTGTCGTGATGTTAAAACGCTGTTGAGAGAATTTGTGTGTGACTTTTTATTTTTATTTTATTAAATTTTTTCGGAAAGTTGACTGGAGTGAATCACTCTTACAGGAGCGTCGGCGGGATAGTTAGTGAGTCAACATTATCATCTTTACAGTCACATTACGGAATTGGTGTAAGCGCACATGTGCGTGCTTGTGAAACATCTGGGCTGTAAGTGGCTCTCTCCCCTCCCACACTTTTCGTCTGCTTATATCCCCCCAAAATCACAGCCGTAGCCCTGAATGCGTTGTCAGGATTCTGTCTGGGATCTTTTTCACCTGGTGGAAAAGACAGAATTGCACGTCGTATGACTGGAGAGCAAACATTTGCACAGAGAGGAATTGCGAGTGTGGTACTGTTGCAGCGTAAAAAAATAAATAAAATAAAAAACAGACAAAAAGACAGGGCAAATAATATCAGAGCTGGAGTGATTGGTTTTTATCAATGTCGAAGGGTTGAAGCTTTTGTGTGGCCTTTGAATATGCAAGCATGATGAAATGCAGCACTCATTCCTTACCCATTTTGTATTTTCTGAGGAAACATGTATAATAACTGCAGAACCATGGTAGAGTGGCAGCGAATGTCACACTTCTGATTAGCATGGCTCAGAGAAACAGTTATCAATGCTGGCCTTTTTTTTTTTGTTGTTCTTCAGGATGGTACCAGTTTGCCCAGAAATCTCACAAACTTTGTTCCCCAGGGTTAGACGGCACCCATCCTTACAGGCTCTACTAACAGGAGCTGTAAATATTGTTCCGGTGGGGCTAACCTTCTGCCCCAGTGGGTTTTTAGGAAAGGACAGTCTGATACAGTGACAGGCTGCCAGCCCTTAGGGCTGTGATGAACACATCTCTTTCTCTCTCTCTCTTTCTCTCCCTCTCTCCTGTCACTGTCCATCTCTCTCTGGCGGTACAGCAGTACAGTGAGTGGTGACACTCCACCACTTCAGCGGCGTGCAGACTCTCCTCCCCTGCTCCGTGGCGTGGAAACGAATGCAGGCGCGCCCGTGCTTCTAATTGACATTGTAATTGGCAGATTTGAATGCTGCTGTTAGATGGCTAATTAATTTATCTCACCGCTGTCATTAAGGTTAAAGCACCATCTGATCTCTCTGAATACACTTTGCATACATCTGCATGCCTATTATTTTCAGTTACATACTTACATACAACTTTTGGATAATGTGGATTTTGGAGGTAAATGTGGTGTTAATGATCTCATCAGTAATCCGTAGCATTAATGAGGATATGTGCTCAAAGTACATATTGTACATGTTTTATATTTATTTAAAAAATCAGTCTTATGTAAAAGATTAATATTACATTGCAAATCAGATTATTTTTGTATGTGTATATATATATATATTTAAAATAATCACTCTCTTTTTAAGAAATCATATGTGAATTTCCAATTTACTAGCCAGAAACAGCATGATGTTAATTAGTGCTTTTGTAACTTAAAAAAAAAAAAACCTTTTCTTTTTTGATTTTCGTATCCCCGTCTTCAAGTTATGCTCTCTTCCATTGCTGTTAAAAAACACTCCATTAGATTGTTCTTAAAATTCGAGTAAAGGCAATCAAGCACTCTTTCTCTGAATATTTAAAACACGGGGCATGTAAAATTTATGCCTAATTTGAATACTTATTAGTCGCCTGATCTCTATGGCAGCTTTGTGTTTCTTCAAGAGAGATTCATCAGCGCCTCGTCGTCATGTTTCTCTCTCTCTCTCTCTCGCGCTCTCTCTTTCCCTCTCTCTCTGTCTGTGTGTGTAATACGACTGTGTACACACTTTTTTAGCTGGCATTGTTTGCTGCTAAGCATGTCTTGTTAGTTGTTTGTTGAGCGTGGTGTCAGCAGCTGTCCCCCTGCGTGTAACTTAAGCCGTGGGTTTTCAGCCTGGCTGCTGTGTCAAGCTTCCTCCTGGACAGCTCGAACACACTCCCTTTTCTGCATCTGTTTTTCAGCAGAAAAAAAGCCCTGTCGTTAAAATGTCATTTACCCATCTGAAAAGCAGTCACGGATTAGACGTCTTCTTTGTTGTGTAGAGCATTTGATTATCGACGATATTTTTCAGCGCTGAAATGTCTTGCTACTGTATCCTTTAATTCGTGGTCCTGTTTAGCCATGCAGAGCAGGTGACAAAATTCATTTGCTTAATCTAAGCAAAAGGAGGATGGCAGCATTGTCAGATAAATAAATGCAAATATTGCTAAAAAAATAAAAAAGCAAATGTATGACCTCGAAACATTACACGAGATCAGGGTTATTAAGTCGGAATGCAGTCTCCTTTAATATAATTAATATTGTTTATATTTTAATAAGATGAAATATGAGACATGCAGTAATAATTTCCTGTGAGGAACAAAATGTGTAATGGGGAAGAAAAAAGGTGTTTTAATGACTGTGTGAATGACAGAGAGGTGATGAGGCTTGAGCTGCGGAGTGTGTGAATGAAGAAGGCTCTTGTGGGTATATTAGCTATGCAGAACACACCTTGAATTGCATTTGTTGGGTCAGGCCGATTCTTTTATTTATTGCGAGGATCTCCACAGATCTTGGCAGGACTCCTCATTGCTCCTTTGAAAGTACAGAGCGTTTATGCAGGGAAAATGATAAAACATTTATTACTAGAGAGGAGGTAATATGCATAATTTATGCTGTTTTTAGCACAATCATTAGTGATATTCGTGATAGATTTTTCTTCTCTTGCGTTCGCTCCCCTCTGCTTTTCATTTCTAATAGATGCCGGTGAAATTAATTTAATATCTTTCATTTATTTGTCTACGTTAAAATTAAGGCTTAGGACGTCTGTAGCGTTTGATTTCAGCTCTTTGGCCGCAGTAATTGTGCTCTGGGGATGACGGCACTAAATGTTTCAAATGTCACAAAAATAATTGAATATCATAGGTTTGATTAAAAAAAGAGAGAAAACTAGTCAATATGTGTCATGTGCCTTTTTTTTCTCTTTAAGAAGCCTTGCAGGCAAATTTTATTTAGCTTCAGTTAAGGGCGAAGACTATTGTACCGTTCGTCACGGGTTGGTACCATGTGATTTGTTACACTCCCCCTCTTCTCCTCATCTCCTAGACCCAATTTTAATTTTGCATGATTAGCTGTGCGTCATTAAGCAACTTCATTCAGTCGAGACGCAGCGTAAAACTCTGACGCTGTCACGACGGGGGATATTTTAGGAGACTCTCTGTGCGCGAACAGGGTCAAAAAATACACGCAGTTTATGACACATTTATGCACACACACACGTTCATATATTTTATTTTATTTAGATTTCTTGTCAAATAAAATCATCAACCCAAAAGTGGGAGTCGAAAATGTGCTTTTTAATTACAAATAGACTTGTATATTTAGAATAAATATTTTGTTCAATTAAAAAAATAAAAAATAAAAAATTTTTAAAGCAGATTTAAATTTCCACAAAAAAAAAAAAAAAAAAAAAGCCCAACACCCTCTGTTTAAGTTCAGAGACCGAGCATCTCTTTGTATTGCTTCATTTACACAATGAATGCATAATTTCTCCTGCATCTCCCTCCCCCTCCCCCATTAAATGCTTTAATTTGCAGAGAGGGACCGGGGCTTGATAATGGATTTTTTTTTTTTTTTTTTTTTTTTTAAAGGGGATTGTAACAAGAGCCTTAACTGGTGCCTCTTAATCACTTCTAGGTATTAAGTCATGATGCAGGAGTCGGCCAGTGAGACAATAAGCAACAGTTCAATGAGTCAAAATGGAATGAGCACCCTAAGCAGCCAATTAGATGCTGGCAGTAGAGATGGAAGATCAAGCGGTGACACGAGCAGTGAAGTAAGCACAGTCGAGCTCCTGCATCTGCAACAACAGCAGGTAAGTTGTGTTTCTCGCTCTCAGGGCTTAGATTTCCACTCACACACAGGCAGATAGGCTCTTAACACCATCACACTGAAGACTTAGACAGGGACTGGACTGCATTTTTATATTGCATTTTGTGTATTTTTGTTTATTATTGATTTGTTGTTTGTGTACAGATTTTTAGGGTTGCATGTTTTTGCTATTTCTTGGCAGTGTTGGCTTTGCTAAAATGAGTACTTGAGTGAGGGTTTTTCAGATTTTGCTGCAGTTTTGAGATGTTTATTGTTTTTATTTGAATTTACGTGCCCGGGTGAACGGCGCGCTTCATCCGAGGCCGTGCATGTGTGTGTGTGTCTGGGAGAAGGGGGAGAGAGGTGCGGATTGAGCGAGAATGTGTGTGTCCCGGGATTTTGGCTTCTCCAGCAGAGGGCCTCCTAACTCGACAGAGCCGGCAGAGAATTTTTAGTTCGGGCCTCATTGTGGCGTCGTACACACTAGCCACTGTGCAAACTGTGCCGCTTCTTATAGGACAAACGCCTCTATTTTGAACCCAGATAGATAAGTTTACATAGAAATTCTGACCCTTGTGTTTTTAATTCTAGAAATAAGTGTAATGAGGAATAGGCATTGTGTGTGTGTGTGTGTGTGTGTTAGCGTGGCCACAGTGGGTTTGGATGACAGCAGATCAGGCGAGTGCTACTGAGGCTCCATTCACTGACTGATGGCTTTGACAGCTCACCAAAAGTGCAGCGCTGGGGGTCAGGCTGAGCTGCCGGAGAGGTTTAGGGCACAGCGAAGTGTGTGTGTTTACGCATGAGTGTGTGATTTCATCTGTGCGAATTTTAACTTGTTCCCGTTTTTTGTTTTTTGCATGTGGTTTCACATTTTGTTTTCATGTATTTACCGCTTTGTTTGAAATATTGACAATATTTTATGTTGTAAAAGTACATGGTTTATCCGTGTTTGTGTGTGTATTTATGTGTAATTTATGCAATTGTGTGTGTGTGTGTGCGTGTGCGTGCATGAAGGAGCATTGTAGCAGAATGAAGTGTGTCCTACAGGGATGTGTGGGCCCCCCAGTAACCTCCTTCAAACGCACACACACACACTCACACACACACTCCAGCTGGTGATTACAACAGCACCCCGACACCATGGCCTCTCCTCCCATTCATCATCACAGCGCCCGTCTCTCTCTCTCTTTCCCCATCTCTGTCTCTCCCTCCACACGCGTCTGATTGGGGTCAACCCCCTCTCTCTCATTACTGTCCTCTGTTTTAACCTGCACGCGCACACACACACACACACACACACCTACTACAACCTGCGTGTGCGAATTGTGAGAGTGTGTACATTTAGTTTCATACATTGACAACTTTAGGTAACAAGAAAATATACCTATTATTATAATTATTATTATTATTATTATTATTATTATGTGTGAAGCCTGTGGTAATGAACTGTTGAGGGAAGGGATGGCAGCAAGAGCAGTGGCAGTTGACAGAGTGACAGTGTATTCTCTCATGCTCGCACTTAGAGAGAGAGAAGGAGACGATGTTTTGCTGTGCATTAAAATGAGCGGTCCGGCGAACAGGCCTCCAGAGGCTTTTAAAAGAGAGGCCAGGTGCTGTTAACTTCACACACTTCCTGCGCCCAGCTCGCTCTTTCTCCTTCTCAGTTCTCACACACCCGAGTCAGAGCCAGACAATTCCTACACGTTTAATAACCTGCCCAATCTCTCTATTCGTGCTGTCCCTTCTGTGTGTGTTTTGCTTTGCATGTGGACCAGTTCAGAGTCTTCGTTATGAAATAATAATAATAATAATACATTATTGTTGTTATTATTATTATTATTATTATTATTATTATTGGCAGTATTACATGCTGTGCTGTGTAAGCATGAACTGTAACTGTATGATTTTAGTAACTCTTACACAGAATCCTCTGCCATCATCCAAGACCTAGAACTTCTCTTTTAGCCTGAATTTCGCAACCAACGTTGGTACCTTTTACTTTGTTTAAAATCTGAGCACTTTTTTCCAATGTTTTTTTTTCTTCTCAGTGCAGAATACTGTTGTGTGTTTGCTGTTGTGATCTTGCGCATAAAAATGTCCAATATTAATTTAGCCCAGATTTGGGGTCATGTGATGTATTTTTGAGGACATTTCAGTTCTTATTAATTCTGTTAATCTTATGACATGTTGGATGGAAACAACAATTAGGCTAGTCTTCCAAAAAAAAATTCTGACTTGAAATATTAATAAAAGCCCTATGTTGCAGGGGAATAATAAAAATGCCTGCCGCAGTTAATAATTATCGATTATAAGCCAGCATTGAATAGCTGGTTTAATGTATGGTAATGATAATGTGAATACATGAAGACTTTACATTGATCTGAAGATCCATACAGTAATGTACTGTAATGGTGCTGTTAGGCGATTACTTTGATCTACAATCCATGCATTTTATTGCACAGATTGATGGCTTAGGGAGAATTACGCTTTAACTTAATCAGAGGGCTTCCTTCTTGGAGAACCACAGTTCTGCTCTGGGCACCATCAGAGTCGGAGACCTCCTGGTCTTGTTTACGACTTACAGGAGCAGCGGCCAAACTCAGCCGTCCAGTTCTCTTTTTCATTTCAGAGCAAACCCAGGTTCCTTTCACTTTCTTCCTGCAGTATTAGTCCCAGTTGTACTTAGAATGACGATTAAAACCCACCCTCTGTTTTTTGTCCAACTCTGTAGCAGATTGAGGCTGTTTGCTGAAGTTGCATTGATCTTTATGAACGCTATATCCAGATGCAGAGGACATTGTGGATTTTTTTTATTTATTTTTTTATTCCATGCCCACAGCGATTGTTATAGCACGGTGCCTGTAAGTCACTGGCCCAATGTAAAAGTGACAGCAATTAACCCGACATTTTAGCTTGAGGAGAATTTAAGATGAGATATCTGACAGCCGATGTCAGCCATTTTTTTTATTCTTCTCCAGGTTTAAGAGCAAATGAAATTGGAGGTAGCATCATGGCTAAGGAAATCCACTTGGGAGGAGGTGTTGGGGGCTACTGGGTTGAGGGGGGTGTGCGAGTGAAAATGAAGGTGCTAACTATGAATAGAAGTGTTTCATATTCGCGTGGCGATTTTAACCTTTTCTTCAGTTTTGTCTTTACTTTAATGATGATCTTTGCATCTTCACCATGTCCACAATTTGCTTTGAATTTGCACTAAATGGAAAAAAAGCCCCACTCTTTTTTAGAAAAGCTGCCATCATTGCTGCCTAACAGACACCCACCCAGGCATTATTGGGTAGATTGTGTTGTAGTGGGAAAAGACGGGGGTCTCTGGGGCTCTGGTGTCTATCATTCAGAAGGAAAGTAAGGTCCACGTCTCTGTCTCCATCACCCTCCTCTTCTCGGAGCTGTCCGCTGGGAGCAGAGAGCGCAACATCTCCAGGCTGGATGATGACGGCCTCCGCCGCTCATCAGCCAAATAAAAGCCCCTCTGATGCAAATAGCGCTTTGCCCTTGAGCATAATTTAAAGAGGTAATCACCCCTGGAGTCTCGGCCGTGCCGATAGGCTGGGCGAGGTGACTCTCATTTACACTCCAACACCGAAGCTCATTAGCTTTATCACACCGGCCCAAGCCTGCACCTCTTCAGCGTGTAAATAACACACACACACACACACACACACACACAATGGAACATACACCGACATTTTCACATTCTCAAAAAGCAAGACATCCCTGAGTAAATCTCAGATCAAAGAAAATGCAAATGACAAACAAGGCAGTTTCTGTATAGCGAGTGTATTTTGTGTGTTTTTGCTGGGCTGGCATTCTGTACAAGTGCCAGTGGCTCACATCATACTTATTTATTGTGCTGTCCATTTCATTGTTAACATTTCACTATCTTCAGATGGTCCCCTCTGTATAGTACATTGAAGCTTGACATATAGAGTCGTCGTCCTCCAGGCGATGACACAGTAAGATATAGGACGGTGAATGACAGTCTTGTGTGTGTGTGTGTGTGTTTGCTCCACTCCCCAGACAACGTCGCGCGTTATTTTATTATCACACATACATCACACACACGCACATTCATGCACATTCACTTTTTCCAGTGCTCTGGCCACAAACCTGGAGTGGTCATCTGTGCTTAAGGTATATTACATGTGGCTGCATGAAATTTACAGTGTGGCCGCTGTAGTAACTCCATTTCATATCGGGCTCTCCAGAGACCCAGTGAAATGTCAAGCTGCAGTTTTGAAAGAGACATGAAAAGAGGAACGGGAAAGAGAAAGAGAGAGATTGGGGGGGGGGGGAGACAGAGCGGGAGATAGAGTCAGAGTGAAATCTGCTGGAAACAAACACTTAGTACCATTTTATGCTTGAGCAGCTCTGTGCCATTGTGACGGAGAGCAGTGCAGGTCCAAGACAATCACAGGTGGAGCGCGCACGCACACACACACACACTGTGCTATATATGAAATAAAGCCTGTGCCTAGTGACTGTGTAAAAGATAACATAGCTTCAGCTGGTGCTTTCCTCTTTCAGGATATATTGGGGTTTAGCATGTAGCTCCGATGCACTATCACTGTTTATGTGACCCTGTGGGTTATGTTTAGTGATTAGGGTTAATCTTGGTGGGTAAATAAAAATCAAACAGGCAGCCTGGGTCAAGATCAATGACCACTTCTCAACTCATTTCCTTTTATGCCTCCTAACTGCCCTGCCTGGGGAAATTAATGACACTGGATCTATAGAGCCTTAACGGCCGAGGCTGCTGTCTGCCCTCAGTAGCCGAGTAGTTATGCACTGACCCATCCCATTAAAGCAATGTCTTAAAGGAGCGGCACTTCACTCACACACACACACACACACACACACACACACGGTGGAGCTCACACCTGAAACTCATGATTTGGAGCATTGAATGGATTGACTTTGCTTTTCCAGGTGGAGGGCCTCACACACTTCTGCATGCATTAAAGTAATGAGCAAGGGCAAAAGGAATAAAGTGCACTGGGTTGCTGCAGGATGAGGGGCCATTCTTGAACACATGTGGGGATTTTTTTTTCAACGTCTTTGACAGCCTGCGACACCACTATCCATTTAACAGAGCTTAAAAAACCCACATATGCATATGCTGAGCGTCTTAAGCTGACAACCAAGAGGCAGGATTTGCTAGATTTGCTAGAAGGCAGCTTTGGAGCCTTGTGAATTTAACAAGCATGTCTAGTATTACAGTTTCTCTCTGCTTCAGCCATGAATAGTAACAAATCAGCCTGTGAAACGCCTGCCCAGGGATGTTTGTGTCTGCGTTTTTCCTCTCTGACAAATATTAAAATGATGTAAATCTGGTTAAGGGGGTGAGGGCAGGGATGCTGGAAGTTTATTCCTCATTCTTCCTTCCCTCTTTCTCTGTCTCTCTCTTTATGTCTTTCTTTGTGTCACTCGTCCCCTCTTTCCTCTCCTCCCTGTTTACTATGCACCGCGTTGCCAGTTTTTGCTGCTTCACACTTGAATATTTCGATTACATATTGTGGGAAGAGAGAACGAAAGAGGGTGTGTGTGTGTGTGTGTGTGTGTGTGTGTGTGTGTGTGTTTGGCTCGGCTCACAACCCACTGCTCCCAGACGCTGAATACATATGCAAGAGAGCCTCTCAGCTTGCACCTCTTTGGGGCTTTTGAACAAATGCGGTAAATAAGCCTGGCTTCACCTCACAAATACACAAGAGGCTTTTCAAACACATGCATGTGTCACTTAGCCTGCGATTTCCCTCTTTCTCTGTGGATGTTTTGTGGTAAGGGCTTGTAGGGCTGTTTTTGAAGTGGGGTTGGTTCTCATTTGCGTCTTCTTTAGTGCTGTCACTATGGACAGGACATCTTTATACTTCTCCATAGCAAAGTAGTGTCAGCACATGCACACACACACACACACACACACACACACACACATACACACACACAACAGTGAAGCCTACTGTACACACTCAGACACCAACCCTCTTGCCTACCACTGCGCCACCACACTAAGGGAGTGTGTGTGCGTGTGTGTGTGTGTGTGCGTGCGTGCGCGCGCGTGCATGTGCATTATGCGATAAGGAAACATTGTCATCATATGCAGTTCATGCATTAATGTTGTGTGTGATGCTTCATGCTTGACTTGACGCTAAGCTGATATTGGTTTCACGCTTGAGCCTTCCAATGCCCGCTTCATTTCAATTGAATTGTGATTGTTATTGCCAGAGTATTTACCAGAAGTTATTTGATGCATGTTCCTGTGGAATGAATTTGCCTGCTAGGCCCTATTACACTTGTGCATAAAATCTTTCTCCCAATTCAACCAATCGTACCACACGTGGAACAGTATATGTTCTCATTCTAAATCCCAAATCTCATTCTGATCCTTTAAAGTAACCCTGAACATGTCACTTTAAACCTTTAAAATAATATATGTAGAATAATACAGTGTTTAATATGTTTTTTAATGCCCAATAAACTACTAAAAATGGCCTAGGAACATCTATACATCTTAACCCTCATATAAAATGCAAAGATGTGATTATGAGGTTATGACCATCACTAACATTATCTAAATGATCTAGCTTGATGGCTTACCACACAGACTTTATGACTAAAAGTTCCCAAGTCATCGTCTTATAATTTGCATTTCGTACGCGGTGGATTCAAAGCCTTGGAGTCTATTTTGTAAGATCACAATATTACGGACGTACAGAGTAACTGAAATTTGACTTTTGTGCTGTGTTAATATAACCTATGTAAGAATCAGCCATTCAGGAGGAGTCAACCATAAGAAAAAAATTAAGTCAATAATGTAATGTAAAAATCATAAGTAGATTCACACAAGTGTCTACCTTGCATTAAACATGTTAGGGTCTACAAAAATGAATTAAAACCACACAACCAAAAATTTGTGGTCACCTGTGCTTTCAGTAACTTAAATATCTATGTATTAGACAATGCCAGTAGTAGCACTACATGTAATAATGGACTCATCTGTCCTCTGACCATCACTGATGAAGGTGGCTGTATGAAGGTAAAATGCTTCACTCAGCGGCTTTTATACTCTCACATACCTGCACTCAGTGGCCGCACTATGAATAATGTGTCATTTCTTTTTGATTGAGATTGTAGTCAGTGGGATTTTTTTATTAAGCAGTATAATTGTGCTGTTCTCGTCTGGAGTGCTGTGGAAGGGGTGATCATGCTTTTGGCACATTTATCAAAGCACAGAAAAAGAAAATGTGAAAAAAAAAAAAAAAGCGGGTTGCTTCTCATATGGGCAGACTAAGTGAACGACACAGTGATAAATTTTCTTGTTAGGAGAAATTACATCCACTAACTTGAGCTACTTCAGCATGAAATTGAAAAAGAAGCATTTCTTCAGAATTTCCATTCTTGATTCAATGAAAGATGTAGATTAGCTCTTGGGAGGAGGGGGGGTGGGCGGCTCGGAGGAATGAAAGTGAAAGCGTATGACTTTGTTCACGCTACGTTCCTCTTATAAGCCTGTCATGGGACGCCTGTGGACGCCCGTTGTTTATGGAGGCTGAGCTTATTCAAGCAGTTGAGGGCTGATTACAGCCTTTAGAAATGGCTTTGAGAACGGAATGAACACGTATGTTTGTCTGCGTATGCATGTAGGCGTGTGCACTGGATACATCTTAATCAGTGTGTACGCTTCCACCTGCCACACACCTCTCTATATCTCTCTCTGTGAAGCAGCGCTGATTGATAGACGCTGCATGTCAGTTTGGAAGATAACTGTATCTCATTCAGCTCTTTGGAAAGGTCAGGTACATGCTGCAATCAGAATATTCACAAGACGAGCACACAGATCACGAGCGCATGCAGCGTGCGCTAGGCTGTCCTCCACAGCCTCATAAGTAGCTGGGCCAGTGCTGACTGAGATGCATTGGCCCTCCGCCGGCTAGATGCAGTGCTATTAACTCCACTGATCTTTGGTGGAGCTGGGTGCTCATTCAGATGGACTGGAGAGATCCATCAACCTGGCTGGATGATCCACCAGCCCGCTGCGGTCTAATGATAGCCCGACGCTCAGGTAAATGGACTGAAAACAATAGTTTGTCTTCACCTGGAGTGCAGACAAGATCAGCTCACTCTTGTACTGTATTTGTCGAACTCTATCTCATTTCATGCTGGTCATTTTTTTCCCCCAGCGCACCAAGAGTGATAAAGTTGGACCGGGTTTTGCTCTCCTGTGCAGGGTTGAGCACATATTTCTTCAGTAAGGGGATGTGCTCAATAACTTTGACGCCCTTTGGGGAGCCCGCCTACCGCATTGCTCTCCGAGGTCAGAGCCACGGTGATTAAGGTTAAGGTATTTACATCTGAGGGAAGGGAGCCGCTTGATCGACCCCTTTGGGTAACACTGTACGAGCAGCGGCTCAGCCGGACCGACACAGACACACACTATTGACCCACAGATTGAGTGCCTCCATGTGTGTGGCCTGGCCATGATCACATACACGCAGTCACTCGCACACATGTGGCTTCCCAAGCACACACATATACAAATGTTTCATTTAATAGACATAGTAAGAGACCTTGTGTTGATCAGTGAAGCATAGTTCGATACAATGAATCACTGTTAATTGCTATCAGAGGAGACGGACAACATGCATGTGTCCTGAGTCTTAAAGCCTTTATTTTCAAGTTTAAACAGATTCATAAATTAATGAAGCAGTTGCATGCATCAGTACACCTCATGCACTTGCTTTTAATTTGATAGATTGCGTTTGCCTGTACGAGAGGCTGAGTGTGTTTTTTCGTGGCAGTCATGGTAATGGTATTGACATAAAGCACAACCACTTCTTTTGTCGATGCTGCTGAAAGATTGGCGGCTTCTCCCTGCGCTGCAGTGAGTCTGCTCTTAGCCTCTGGCCGTATACTTTGGTGTTTAAGACTCTTAATAAGTGCTTGAACAAAAGACAAGACTGATACGGAGCACCTCAGAAAACAGCTTCATCCAATTGGATCCCACCGGCCACTGAGCCGAAAGAATACGGCACACTTTACTTTTTCCACTGGCCTCTCTTTAAATGAAGTGCAGAGTGCTTTCTCTCTCCCTTTAATGCAACATTTATTAAGAGGTATTCCTCCAACTGTGTGACGCTCATTGGCGTGGAACTGTGAAAAGGAGATGGATCATAATCACTTGAAGGGCAAACGGAGCGGATCAAGTGCACACTAGGACAGAGAGGGAAGTGGGTGTTGCTGGATCCCTCTCTCTTTCTTGCTTCTTCCTCCCTATATCTCCCCCTCTGTCTCCCTCTCTCTTATTCTTGCACATGTGTTGATGGTGTAAGTGAAAAGCGCTCTCTTTTTTTTTTCTTCCAGTAGATATAGCAGATAGTCAGGCTCTCAGTTGTGGCTGTGTAAAGGACTTCTCTTAGAGGAGGCAGATAAAAGAGCAGTGAATGGCCCTACGCGTCACCTTATCTAAACCCCACTGCTATACAACAGTTGAAAGTGAGAGCTTTACTAAAGCCAGTCGAAGTGCATGGGGGAATTTTTTTATTTTATAAACGAGGGAGCGAGAGAGACACACTGAGGCAGTGTTCCCAGAGAGAGTGAGACAGACTCTAGTGCTGTAACCTATACAGTCAGTAAAACTGATCAAGTCTACAGTCCATGGTCATCACCCAGTGAATGAGTCTGATTGTAGT
The DNA here is from genome assembly GCA_028565825.1 of Olivaichthys viedmensis. Lineage (NCBI taxonomy): Eukaryota > Metazoa > Chordata > Actinopteri > Siluriformes > Diplomystidae > Olivaichthys > Olivaichthys viedmensis. The sequence goes on from JAOUQW010000014.1 coordinate 6,921,990, forward strand.
GCTAGTAATTAGCAGCAGTAATGGTGACTAGGGAAGCCAGAGGTCTCTTTCCACCATCCTGCACTATTTGTTGCTGTATTTCTATGGGTTACAGATGTTGTTTTGAGTACGGGGCCCCTACAACCTAATTCTCTCCACAGGTTGCTGGCAATACTGTAAACTATTATGCGTGCTCCATCACATACGTGTGGCGCGGATTTGCGAGAGCCATCCATAACACCGTCTGCATGAGGCGGGAAGTGTATGAATGTTTGTGGTTGCAGTGAACGATGGAAGCCCGTTCTGTTTGGCCTGTTATTGCTGGCAGGGCTTCCGCAACGAGAGCCTGTTGGAGTCACACACACACACACACATGACTGTTGGCACAGAGACACTTGCACACGCACACACTCACCCTGATGGGCTGAACAGACCCATGTTTTGTCTTCTCGCACTTGGAAAAATAAGTGTGAGGTTACACAATGAGGCAGTCTTTTTTTTTCTTTCCCCCCACTTTGTTTCTCCCTCCCTTCCTCCTCTAAATGCGCCGCTTCCTGGGGTAGAAATGACTGAATTCATCTCCAATTCACCCGGGAGGACTGTGCTATGCCTCTCTGTTTACAGTGGCAGAAAGTTAATATAAATTTTCATCAGAAGGGGAAGTTTACACATATGATTCTATTTGTCCTTCATTATTAGCACCTGAGTCTGAGCTGGGGAAGCATAATTGTCTACAGACACAGGCCAAATAGATGCAAGGGAAAGGCAAATAAGCACACCCCAAAATAATTTTTTTTTATTTATTACAATCCTTCTCCCTGGGATCCTTAATCTAGAAAATCAATAAACAAGTAGAGAGCAAGACAGTGAGAGAGAGAAAGAAAGAAAGAGAACGAGAGATCTGAGAGCATAGAGTGAGGGGGAATATATAAATAAGAAATGGAGGCATTGAAGGAGAAAGTGGAAGATTGAGGGGGGAGGGAGAAAAAGAGTAAAAAAAGAAAGGAATGGAGTGAGAGACAGAAAGAAGGAGAAAAGGTGGTAGCAGCAGCCAGAGCAACACACAGAAGCCCATTGTTCTGCTGGTTAGCTCCCGCTCCGGCCCGCAGTTGAGGCAGATTCTCCATGGACCGGCCCATGCACCGCACACTCTGTTGATTTATTGAGTCATACATAAAAATGCTCATTATCCCCACATTCTTTTCTCTTGTCTGGGAAGCGTGACATTCAACTGGAGAAAAAACATCCTGAAAAACAGTCTGATTCTACAAGCGCTCTGATATCTCTTCCCTCTCTCCCCATCTCTCTCTCTGTCTCTCTCTCTCTGTCTCTCTCTCTCTCTCTCCCCTTTTCTCACTTTTTGGCTCTTGTTTTCTGTATCCCTGCCCCTCCACGGGCAATCACCAGAGTTCAGTTAGCACACCATTATTGGTCAGACAGTAGACTTTTCAATGCAGTGGAGGGCATCATGCTTATAATCAGGTGCAGCTCTCTCTGGTGTTTTTATTCCAGCTCTAATGCCTCTATTTGTAAGGAGTCAGTGGAGCAGAGGCTGCTGTCTGTGTAGTGGGGAGCTGGGTGGGATGGTTCTCTGATGGTACTCCAAGGCGGAGCTAGCAGCGCTGTTTATTACTGATTGGTTACATGTACCACATCACACAACATGCGACACGTACACAGACGAATGGTGAATTAAAAAAAGCACAAGTGCTCTTTTATTTGTAAAGCTGTACAAATGTTAAAAGTTTAATTTCTCAGAAAACAATCAGTATAAACAGTGTTGTTACTTCACAAACGCAGCATGAACGAACAAACGTTTTCTGATCTTTTTATTAACATTGACAAAATAAAACAAACATTCGTCATTGAGCCTTTTCGTCAGTAATATTGTGTAATGTATTGTAGTAAAGTGCGTCTCCAGTTAGCCAGACTGAAATCCGATTGCTCTACTACACGTTAATATGCAAATTTTCAGCTTTATGTGGATGATACCTATCTGGATATATTCCTGATACTCAAGACGCATGAAACGACCAGGTGTAAACGGGGTCTAAGCTGGTTAACCAAACCACCGATAAGACAAAGGGACAATGTTAGTCGTCTTCCATCTTGGACTTAAATGTTGCGTCACTGTGCTCCATAATATTGTTGCAGTTGCTTTTACTGTCGTCAATATGACCATTTCAGTCGTCTCTTAATTTGGTGAAAAATCAACTAGAGCTAGAACCCCAAGTTCTGTTGTTTCCAGTTTGAGCCAGTTCTTGTTTTTTAACAACATAATTAATGTGAAATGGAAAAATACTCTAATAATCTCCCTGGCACTGAAGAGTAAATGGACCGTTGATAAAAAGAGCACCAAATGCTCCTCTCTTAAGCATTAACTTTAGACCAATGGCTTATACCCCCTCTCTTACCAGAGACATGCTTACTATTACTCATTTATGTTTTTATTGGACCACCAGCTTCTGTTCTTCACTTGTAGAAGTGTGTCTGTGACTCTTATTTCCTTAGCTGCTCTTGTGAGATGTTTATGAAATCTATAGCCTGAAGTATGTTTCTTATTCATGAGTGGCTTGGCTCTGCATCAGACCCTGTGTCCTGAACACGCTTACAAAACAAATACACTGTCAATATTTCATCCTGGAGAGTTAGGCTCTGTCTCTATGCTGGCACTGCAGGCCACTAGCCAATCACCTCTGTTTGTTCTCTCAGCTTCAACTATTTGTTCCTTGTTTTCTGTGTCAGCAACGGCTGCTGGCTTTATAAAAGGTTTGAATCTACCTCTGTGTCTCAGACTGTGCCCCTTCCTGAGTAGATAACCAGGTTGACATGCCTGCCCTGTCTACAGATCTGGAGACACTCTGGCTGAACAGTGTTTCATTCCAACTCCCATGTGCGAAGCATGCCACATTCAATGTAAACCACCTACTAATGCAGAGGCCTGATTACCACTCAGCCAGCTCAACCTGTTTGGTCCTTACACTTGATTAATGACTGTGCTTCACACACATGCAATTAATCGGTGATCAATTATGAAAACAGCGTATTCAGTTCATTTATTACATCTATTGAATCTGCATTTAGTCGCCTGATTACATATTAAGCCTCTGTAATGGATGTTGGTGAACTTGATAACTTCTGCCACCGAAGGAGCCCACCCACTTCCCTTCAGTCCTATGCCTTCCATACAAACCTCTCCAAATACACTTTCAAACATTTTAGTGTTGTTAGCTAAGAGTTGTCTAGCTAAGTATGTTGTGTACATTATAATGTTACAGTTTTAGAGGATAACAATAACAAATTACACCAGAACCTACCAAGCAAAAGAAGCAAAGCAAACTCGGCATCAGTTTCAAGACCTTTGAATCTCTCGGGTATCTCCAGTTCTGAAAAGCCACACCAATATTCAGTCATCTTTCTTCTTACTCGGTCCTGTTCCTTTCTGAAGGCTTTCTTTATGACTACAGTCTTCATTCTCTCAGGCTGTTTTGTGGTGTAGGCCGTTGTCGGTGACGGTGGAACCGCAACTTTCGGTCTAGCATCGGCCTTTTCTGCTCAAGATATATTAGTAACTCTGCCGTAATTCTAGGCTTATCTCTTACTCCATCAAGCTAACGCTTCGCTGCCTATTATGAATTTATAACCTACTGTTGTATGGGCTGCCCATGCACATGCCAAATTATTGACAGACAGGAAGAACCACCTCCTTGCAGAGAAGTTTCCTGATTGTTTAATATAGCCAAACCTTGTTAAAATGGTAAGTTGCTGATTACAGAGCTTAGGACACCTTTTTTCCTCAGAATATCTATTTTAGTGATAGCTATCAGGATCTACAGACAGTTTAGCTGAAGTGATTTATTTTTTTTAATCTGATTGCAGCAGCTTTAACTACCCACTAAACAAACAGGCTTGTATTTGTTCATCACTTCCCATATGCTTTAGTGGGCCTAGCATTCCCAAGAAACTACATCATTTGGATATATTTCCTTTCTCAAACAAATCAACTAGCACCGACCCTCGGGAGGTAATTCATCTTGCATGCTATCTCGTCCCTGTTTGTGTTTTCTTTTAATATCTTTAGTCACAGCTATGAGGTCTGTATCGGGCTATTAAAGCATGGTTCAAGTGGTGGTCTGGAGGAATGGCGACGTGTTTGTAATGATGTGCCAAACTGCGGCTGGCTGCTAATGTATTTCATGCTTGTTTTAGACCATGGAATGGTTCTCACAAAGGTGCATTGTGATGTGTTTTTTATTACTGCTGTATTAAGTCTAAACACAGACCATACGAGGGGAGAGGGGGGGTGTAGCTGACATATGTTTCTTTCGTCTGTCTCTTACTCCCTCTCCGGTGAGCTCTCCTCGGCTATTAATGTAGCTGGGGAGTGCCTGTGTAAACATTCGTGTTTCTCCCTCTGTTTCACATAATAGTTGCCCGTATCGGCTTTCTCCTGACCTCACTATCTGAAACCAATTATAGCAGATCCATTTGGGCCAAAACTTATTTTCATAAGGATCCTGAGCTGCTGCGTGCTTGTCTCCTAGTGTGTGTAGGTGGGTGTGGGTGTGTGCGTGAGTGTGTGCATATGTATTGGTGCACAGAATATGTGTGGATGTGTTTCTTTTTCTCTTAGTCCACAGAGATGGATATCAACATCAAATATGTTCCTGAGTGCCTTGTTATTTATGTTCGAGCCAGGGATCTTGAGCTCCTAGCTCTGAGGAATGCAGCACATTGTGCTGTTTATACAATGTGTGCATTAATGGATGGGAGCTGGCATTTCTCACACACAGCAACACAGGCTGAAATGGACACATTCTAGGCATTTGGGGTTTCAGCAAAGTTTTGATGGCTAGTTTACTTTAACCTTCATTGTTAAAGCAGCTGACACGGCTTTGTGAAGGTTTCTGTATGGATTAGAGAAGAGCAGAGCCTTAGCAATGGCTTTTGCATCAAGGTCACCAGGTATGAATAATAACGACATATCAGTTGATTAGGGAATGATGATTTCAGAAGGATTTCATAGCTCCACATGTTTTTTATCAAATTCTTTATGAAGAACTGAGAACACAATGACTGAAAGATTGGCGACGAAAGTTTTTGGTGCAGTTACCAATTTAGCCGTGACTTAGCATTTTAGCTGTGACTATTACTATTGTGGTTAGAATGAGAAAACTTCAGAGAAGAGTACTGCTCTGCTTCTGCTTCAGGGCAAGCTACCTTAACTTGCCAGCCATAAACAGTAAAAACCACAAAAGTAAAAGATAGGTATACCAACTAATCCAGCCTCCTGACTGACTGAGTACCATGCCTCTTTTTTACGGAGTAATTTATAAGCTGTGTCCGAGACAGAGGGCAGCTGCCTTCATGCCTTGCTGTCTATGCTGCCTCACAAGTCAGTGTCATAGAAGGCAGCGCTTTGATATCTATAAAGGTACCTGTAAGGAAACGGTTTGAGACGGGCTTTGAAGGCATTATACGTCACGGCATTGCCAAGATTGCAGTTGAAAAATGCTAACCCCAAAATTCCGTTAGCATAGATAGAATGTGTCGTTGGGGATCATAGAACAAATATTCTGTGCCTACACCAGCCATTTCTCACTAGAAATTAAATCTTAAGTCAACAACAGTTATAAATAACTTATTTGTCTATAAGTTGGTCAATGTCAGAGTTCACCAAAGTTGACATCAAAGTTTTGCTCGCACTTGCAGTCTGCAACGCAAATTCCATTAAAATGTATGTTTTTTGACAAAAGGCTAGTGTGACTGGGCTGATTGCTGAAAGCTGATTTCTTTCCCCTGCACTCAGCACTTTCACTGTTCCAACTAAAGAAGCTATTAAAGCGTTCTGTTGTGTGATCCACACTCCTGTACCTGTACCTTATTGAATGACTTCTTTGACTTTGTCCGTCTTCACCCAAGGACAGTGAGTCTGTATTGATCACAGCTCAGATAAACATTTTCCTTCTGCTAATTGTTGTGCAAAGCCCATTAGGCAGCAGATAAAGCCCCACAATCACAATCAACGCTTGGATGGGCGTGAAATCTTCCGCAATTTACAATCTCAACCTCGAATCTTCACCAGTAATGACTCGAGACCTGGAGCAAGTTTGGCTGCTGCTTCTAAGTCACTCATGCGTCCAGAAGCATTACAAGCACCGTAACTAATCAATCAATTCAACATTAAAATGGAGAGACCACCAAGACATTCTGAATCCATGAAGCAGTGATATTTCCAGGCTCAAGCAAAAGCCAGAAATTTCTATTTGTTAGGCACCAACGACAGACCTTGTTTGTTATTTGTTTGGAACTTGTACACAGTGGGCCCATATGCTTCCGGCTGAAGGGAAAGGGATGTAAAGTACGCCAGCAGTCCCCATCGCACCAGTGTCCCCTAAAGCATAAGGCCACATCAGTGCATGTGCATGTGCATCATGTGCATGTGTCTGAGGAGACGGATCGATGCTGTTAGGACCTAGCGCCACTCTGTTGTGTTTGTTTACCGGGGGGCTCCGAGAGCCTGGCTCCTCAGAGCCACAGCCAGACAGACAGTGGCAGCTCCTCGCTCTCTCTTTTCATAATTGATCAGGGGGATGGCTGCTATCCCAGGGGGTTAAGACGTGGCAACTTTTTTTTTCCCCTCCCCTCCCCTCCCTCTCTCTCTCTCCCCCCTCTCCTCCTCTTTCTCTCTGTCCCTGTTTGCTCAGCATCTCAATGCACTAGTTCAAACATTGTTCTCACCAGCTGGCAGAGCAGTGCCATATGCACATCCTGTCAAGGCAGCTGTTGTCATGGATACAGGCAAGCACCAGAAAATAAAACAACCCCTTGAATCTGCAAGAAGAAGTGTCACTCTTTATCTGAAGCAGTTTTTTTCCCGCCTCACTCCTCTCCACTTGAAGAAACACCTGTGAACATATTGTTTTGTTTATTTATTTTTTGGTCTATTGTTGGGATTTTGGAAGGCATAGTTTGCATCTGCGCTCGATAAAGCGTGAAGAAGTAAAAAGAGTCGCCTCACTAGATGTGGCTGTAGATACAGTACACACGGACAACACATTGCATCATTCCCCTGCCTTCTTGCTATTGTCATCATTTTACTCACAGAAGAAGAAAAAAAACAAGATTTTTTTTTTTTTTTCGGCTTCACTGCCTTTGCCATGTTTGTAACATTAGGTAGCAGTCTTCCCCTCAGAGAAGGCACAGTAGGCAGCCAGTATGATTAGGCCTAGAAAGCCCATTTTCCCCTTCTCTGCTCATAAGCACCGCTAATGCACAGTGTAAAACCCCAGCTCCTTGTTAATTCACTCCTAAGGTAATCTGATGTTGATTTTGTCAACTTTAATTACAGCTTGTAGGAACACTTCACATCGCCTGCCTCTACTTCAAATTGATATTATGAATATGCAAATGGGCTGGTAATTTGCAGAGAAGTGGGTATTTCAGTTGAGCACACACTAGACAGGTCAATTCTACTGACGCGCTCTGTGGTTTTTTCACCCACACTTCACGGGTGCTTTAGACAAACTGTATTTATTCTTCATCACGGCTTTGTGGCCCGTCATAAAAAAATGTATAATATTTGCCCGATATTTCAGGCTTTATTTTAAAGCCAAAAGCAGGTAGGACTTGTGGGATTGGTATGAGCTTAGACTGGGGTTTTTCTTTCCCGTATAAGTGCATTTTACTGTTGGAAGAAAGAAATGCATAAAAATCTCATTCTGCTGCTCTCTTTCTACTCTCTTTGCAGGCACTTCAAGCAGCAAGGCAATTACTCTTACAGCAACCAGGCAGTGGCCTGAAGTCTCCAAAGAACAACGACAAACAGCGTCCACTGCAGGTGAGCAGCTCCGTGTTAATCTCTTAAGTCCATCCATAATACATAGTGCTCTGGAAAAGATTTCCTCTGTTCCACCAGTCTGTTTGATTTGGCAATGTAATTCTGGACTTGTCACTGAAATTCTAAACCTGTCAGGGCTGCCCTTCTCTGAAGAACCAGTCACTCGCACACACACACACGCACAGAGACAAACACAGGCGCAGGCGCACACACCCACACGCACATACGCACACAGCCTACATCTTTCTGTAGTGAACTTTCTGCTTGAGCAGAACCTCAGTTCTCGGCTTTGTGAGATAGAGGTTTTGCATGTGGCGATGAGTGGAGAAGGTAGACAAACAAAGAATTTACTTGATAACAAAGAATGAATAATAATAATGTTCATTCTGCCATTATGCATGTCACAAACACTGTGTTATTTGCAGTTGGGCATGATTACATTAATATGCATGCTTTCTAGAATAACTCTTACATAAACCAGCGGATAGATAAAAACAAAAAAACGTTCATATGAATGACAGCTGGCTGCAGACTTTTCTATAATGTAGTGTATTCTAACTAGCTGCCATTTGGACTCCTCCAAGATAATTTGCCATATTGATTCCAGCTGCGCTCTATTTCTGTTGTCAGTGATTTGGTAAAGGTCACGGTAGGGTTGTGCGCAATGCATTCCCTCTCACCAGAGCTGTTTACTTCATCGCAGTCAGAGAACATATTAGGCCATTTCTCTCACATTACCCCGATACAAATGCAGCATTCATTTCCTGCTTAACATTATGTAAGCTCTTGACATCTGCCGGGCTCTATATTTTTGGGTTCAAACTGAAGTGTGAGAGCGTGTGCTCTCCTCCCTGCTAATAAGTGCTATCAGGGATTAGTGGTTTACCTCATTAGAACTCTGTACATTTAATTAAAGAAAGGAAAAAATTGCCGTTAACCCTCATTGTTAACATTTTCACAGAGTATAACAATGGCGACACCTTCAATTGGAGTCACACCCCGGTCTGTCTAATTATGTGGTGGCAAAAGATAAGCTTTGCAAAAGGGTGCCATCATGTCTCTCACTGGAATCAGTCAAATCAGTTGTATTCTGAATGTTAATACACTCAGACTTATCAGTACAAATATGCATTTTGTATTAGAGAATTCATAACTTGGCGTATTTTTTTTTTTCCCCACAGAGCACAGACATTAGTTGTAAAACAAAAGTCTAGCAGGTATTGAATATGCTCAGCCTATTGAATTTCCCCAGCCCTGTGTATACTTAGAGAATGGATTCCAGGCACACTGTGTGACTGCAAATTACCACTTGTACAGCACAATACTTAGATGAGGCAGAGTGATATTGGCTGAGGAAAGTCTGTGACAACTGTTGGGCCAGGACCTAGGCTCTGACTCTAATAACACCAGAGGATAGTAAATATTGAATATTTACATTTGCTTACTCCTTCCTTGCCTCATGTTAGCCATATGAATCAATATGAATCGGGGCCTTGTTGAGTCATGTCTACAGGCTGTATTTAATCAGTGCTGTTGGGCCACTCTTTATTAACATCTTCACCTCTCAGTATTAATGGCCAAAACCTTGGGAAAGGTAAACCTTTAAACTAGGATCTGGTCTCCACATCAGTTTTTGTATTCTTTTTCACACCATTGAGCAATGCCTGTTTTAGACTGTAATGTTCTAGACACTCGCATAAGAACCACCACTTGCTCAGTAGCATGCAAGTAAACAGCCTTGAACAGCCCCTCATTTAGCAAGCAAAAGCCTGTGTACGCGCGACACTGACAAATCCCACCGTTTTCTTCTCAGTGGAAGGGAAACCATCCATACATCACGTCATATAAATTATTTACCACGCTAGCATCTAAGTGCTGCAGCGTGCAGTTTTAATTACTCGTATTAGTGTCTAAAGGCTCTTGTCTGACTAATTCTATCCGCTGCCGCATCTGAGGCTGTTGACGTGCACCCAAGCTGCTTTTCCACATTTGCGTAATGTGACAGGTCTATTATTACCCAGTAAGCCCATGGGAGCACTCAATAAACACCTATTTCTCTCCTGTAAATCCCCGCGCCTTCGCCACACTGCTTACAAGGATTTCCCAAGGCACACAACAGCCCTCTCGCGTCGCCGCCGCTCTCCCACTGCATGGTAATATCTCCTCCGCATTTTATACACTGACATTTAAAACACAAATAAAGGAGTGGTGAGGATGAGAGGGAAGGCGGATTACAGGGAGCCCGCGCGCCTGACAATTGCGTCCCCTTCTCTTCCCTCCAGATCGGCTCAGTTGCCGGTCTGCATATCTCTATGCTGCGTGTAGGTTTGTGTGTTTGCCATCTCCCTATGAATGCGTGCAGACCATCTAATCATCTCATCCTAGTGGGCGGAATGGGCATTTAAGAGAGCGGGAGCAGCTGCCAGAGCCCGACGCTGACACATGTAAGGTGCGCTGAATACGAATGGTGAGGAGTCGCAGGCTGAGCAAACACTCGCATAGCATACCATGCCAATGCGTGTATGTGCTGGGGGTTGTGTGATAGAGCATAGCCTCCTGGATGTCAGAATGGTGTGTAAAGAGGGAGCGCTGACCCCTGACCTGTGGTCACAGCAGGGCCTGTGAGTGCTGCCCGTGCTGCTGGGCAGGCATTAACGAGGTGGAGGCACACAATGAGAGCGCAAACAAAAGCGCTTTAAGCCTCTGTGCTCACGGACATGCCTCTAACGCAGCACAAACAGCCGCAAGCCAGCAAGGGTTCACGTTTCAATGAAAGAAAGGAACCGCCTCTGGACACGCTGACCTTTGGTTAACTCTGGGTCCAAAGTCTTATAAGCAAATGCAACTTTTCAAAACTCCCTGTACTTGCTCTCGTCTTTCTGCCTGGCTTCCTTCCTATGCACTGGACTGGATAGGGGGTTTGCTGAGGCTGAGGGAGCTGGCATGGTTTTCTGGATGAGAGGAGAATGCAGGACTGCGAGATAGCCCACCCAATCATGCCGTGAGCACTGGGCCATCTTCAGAGTGTCACCATTTTAAAGGTCACCGCCGCACACATCTCATCAAAGCACCGCATTCCTGAGCCATGTTCCTTACAATTCATCTACTTAGCCCTCCATCTGGAACCATGCGAAAAGCCAGCAGAACTTATACAGAGACACATGCTCCCGCATTAACATTTATTATTAACTCCACTTCCCCTGGTGGGCCCACAAGGAGAAATGTAGAAATGTAGAAACAGTTATTTTTATGGAAAGAAAAGACATGCATGAGGACCTTTGGAGGGTTAAAAGTGTGTCGGCATATTTCTCTTGGACACCTTCAGTTATTGCTTTTGTAACCAGAAAACAAGTTTTTTTCCCTGCCTGGGTAAATTGCAAGGGACAGCGTGCAGAGTTCGTCATTGTGATGCAAAAGAAGTTGGAGTATAACCCTACGGCTAAATGTAGAGAGAAGAGGGGAAAAAAACTGTGCCACAGTGTGCACGCTTTGATGTAGTAGCAACAAATTTACCTTCTGACAGAAGATTCATGGGAGCAATAAACGAGTTCTAGCAGCCTTTACACATGCAATCTGATTACTCTGGCCAGGGTGTTAATTGGATCCTAACTGGCAGATCTGATATGTGTAGCCCGGTGGAGAGAAGTCTTTCCAAATGATGAACTGGAATTCGCCTAGCTGCTTGAAGCTCATGTAATTTACTGTGTGTCATTTGATGAGGTGTTGGATTCGACGGACTCCCTATTACCTGTGACATCAGAGAACAGGGAGGGAGAGGGAGACAGATGGAAAGAGAGAGAGAAATAAGAGGGGGCAAAGAGGCAGATTTCCTCATGAAATGCTACACAGTACACCGCTTTAATTGTGGTAGTGTAGACACAAGTTTAATAAAAATCTTAAGTCCTTAAAAAATCGTATAAGAACTCGCAAGCATGCACAGGACTTGCTTCATCCTACGTGGCTCAAGATCAAGAGCACTTGTTCGGCTGGCTGGGGTTCATTCATATTTGAAAGGTCTTCCTTCAGTTCTTTATCTCTGCCTTCTTCCAAGCTTTTTAAGACTCATTACGGGTTCCTGGGAAGCGCCGACAGGCTCAGCACAGAAGCTTCCATCTGTAGTACACATCTATACTGATCCTTTTCTGTATTGATGGAAATTAACGCATGATTATCTACATGGAGATAAATCTGTGTGGAGGGTCTATTGTATCACCATTACCCTTCTGGTGCTTCTAACAGAGAGCTACATCCACCTTATCATCGCTTTAAATGCATTACTTCCCATCTGTGTTGCTGAACTGCAAAATAAATTGATTTGGGAAACCGTTCCTGTAATCTACTTAACTCTAGTCCTGAGGATCACTCGCATTGATCCCCTAATCCAAATGATCTTTCTGTGTGTGTGTTTATGTGTGTGCGACTCTGACCTGAGAATCGTTGTAAATGCGTGAGAGTGTGTTTATGGCTATTCAAATCCGTATTGGCCACTGTTCCTGTACTTTGGTGGTTTCTTAGTAAAGCAGCTTCTCTATGAATAAAGCCTTAACAGCAATGGCTAATAATTAGAGAGAAGTAGCCGTGTCAGCTGTGTAGAAGTTATTTGGGGGGGCTCAGGACTTGGTGTCCCATGAGTCTGTGACTGAGATGAACTTCAAGTGGACAGGTACGGTGGAATCACAAGCTCTGTTCTCCACTGTATCTCTCCCCTTACTATCTGCCCTCATGCTCTGATCAAACTGAGCTTTACACCTTAATTAACACACCACCTCTCACTGCCAAGCAGCTCAAGTAATTACCACCGCCTGCCCCTCCATTTCTCATTTTATTTATCTTAACAGTATCTGTGGTGAGCGGCGCCATCATTCCCACCTCTGAAGTGGCCACATTATTCACCCTATTCAGCAGCCTGCCTGCCTTTTTCCACACATCTAATATGGGCCTTCCTTTACTTAGCCTATCAGTGGTGCGGAAATGGTGTATTGAATTGGCTCCCGCTAACTGTTTTTGCTCTAACCCTGCCTGCGTATCTGGGCTGGTGATAATCTAACACAACACTCCAGGCTGTTGTAATGGGGATAAACAAGTAGTGCTAATAGCACATGTCTTTGTCAGATTAACGGGAGGGAACAGTCCTTTGGAATATGTAAAGCACTTCCCAGCTCCTAATAAGAGGCTCTTAGATTGTGCCTTATTCTCAACCTGTATGGAGAATAAACACATTGCACACAGTCCTTGGTGATACCAGCGGTTCTACTGGTTTGACCTTGGGTACCTCCCATGGGTCCCTAACCTCTTGTATCATTGCATGTGACCGGGCTAATGCCCAGCGTTGTTTTTTTTATTTTTAAACAACATCCTCTTCAGCCTGCTTAAGCAGCCCATTGATGCTGTAGGTCTCCTCTGCTGTTCTGCCTATTGTTTTTCCTGTCCTCTCAGCCACACTACCTATTTTCTAGGATGGGCTATGCTTAGGGAGCAGAAAGAAAATTAGCAGAGCTTTTTATTGCTCTGAGTGTGGTATAAGCCCTATAAAGATCTGCCTCTGCTTCAGTGTTGCTTTCTCATCACCATCCAATTTGGAATTGGCAATTTACAAAGAGCAGGTCAATGGAAATCATCGTTCTCGCTTTTTATATAATCCGTTGTTTCATCAGGAAATACGGTGGCGCCCGTGCTTAATTTTTTGATCGCATTATGTCAATAGCTGTTCAGAAAGACTACGAAAGCAAACCTGGGTCTGGATCCTTGCCTTTATTACTTTCCCAATGAAAACACTCTCTAATAAGTGTCCCCAGTTAATGTCTCAAGGGGGACTGATTTTAGATGATTCTTTAAGAATCCCATTTGTCCCGAGTATGTGGTAATAGATTTTTGGCCGCGCCACTAGGGGTTTGTTCTAAGCCATCATGGCCATTTTTTTGGTGTGGCATCTGCGCTAGAGAGCTGCCTATTTTGCGTGCCTGTTTACCGCTCGACCCCGCCTGTAAATGCTCATTAATTTTGTCCCTTTTCCGCAAAATCATTTCCCGGGGAGGCAATTCAGCCTCTGTTCCTTTCAATTCACCCAACTTGTCAATCATCCCCCGGTGCAGTATCCAGTGGAATGGAGGTGTTATATTCCACCAATTATCATGTCATATACTCGAAAATGTAAATGAACGTGTGTGTAAAATTAAATTTATGGGTTGTCAGTGAAGAATAAGAACCAGGAGAGCAATTACTTATCTGCTTTCATCTTTCAAGCTCTGATACGTCAGGCAGAAAAGCACGCCGTTAAATGCAGGAATTAGCATTGTGCAGGGCTCTCAGTGAATGTGTCGGGGCCTTCCACTTTGCCTTTTTCCTCTCGCCTCTTTTTGTTTGGAAGAGCGATGAAATGAAGATGATTATCATCCATCTCTCCACTAAAAAGCTAATGAAAGGCTGAAAGGCACTTCCTGACTTCATTTGTTTGCTGTTTTCTCTCTCCCTTTGCGAGGGTGGACTTCTTGTTCACTGCCTCTGAAATGATTAGGAATCACATGCTTTCAAGCGGCCCACTCACTGCCTGTTTTACTGCACGTAATCAGACTGGATAGATAAATAAACTAATACCTCATTGTTCTGAAATTTACATGTTTATTGCATTCAGTGGACTGTAGAAGCACCAAGGTTTCTTTTGTTATTCCACCAAAAGCTCATTTAAATAGACAAATAATGAGCGTAATGAGAACATCTCTTCCATGCTTTGGTCTTTGTATTGTCGTTTAGTCCAATGCAGAACCTCAGTTGAACCTGGGGGTAATTACACATCACAAATGTGTCTTAAGGTTTAATAACATTGAAGGTGTAAGCATACATTTGCATAATTACATGCATCTGTTTAATTTGTGACTTTGTTGCTTTGTTCATTGTTTTGTTTTTTTTCTCCCCATTTTCTTCTATCACTTTATCTTCCCCCTGGGAGTGTTAGAGCAAGTGAAAGCGTGTGTGGTGTCTGTGTGTGTGTGTGTGTGTGCGAGTGAATTTGTGTTTCAGCACCTCCATGGCAGAGCTTGTTGAGTTTTGGGGCCAGTCTAATGAAGAATGGTGCTTGGATTTGTTTGAATATGAATATGAATGTTCAGTGAGGATAGAGTGTGACCTTCAGCAATGCGACTCAGTTCATCAGGATTAGTCAAGCTGGGCGATCAGGAGCGCTAATGCATAATGACTTCTAAAATGAAAAATGTGTAGTGACCATGCAAATGTCTCTGCTAATCAAAGAGGGGAACCTGAGCCAGGGCGAGCGAGGAGAGCAAAACAAGGACGTGTCAAGGCCCCGAGAGCTCGGATGTATGGAAAGCAATCAAGCAGCTTGATTAGCCGCCGTGAGGGGCACCCATGTCTCTACAGCCCCCGACATACCTCACACCAGCCTCACACCACAGGGTCCACCACCCCACTCACTGACCAACATTGACACACATCATGTTTTAAACTGAAATAAAGCAGCATTGAGCAATACACTATAAATATACACTGCTAATAATTAAAAATGAAGAGTTTGGTTAAACCCTCTGCTCCCTGGCCTCTCAATGTAGGGTAAGCTTTTCTGCAGAAAGTAATTTTTGTTGATGTTGTTCAATATTCAATTTTTACCCATAAAAAAAGAACTGACATGCATTAACATGCATAGTTCCGTTTATTCCCCTGTTAATATATGTGCAGGGTTGGGGTTATATGCCGAAAAGTCGACTCTGCTTGAACTATTGATCTGTTTGTTTCTGAACTCGCTGTTGTTTAATAAGAATCAGGCTGAGAAATATTCATTTTTTTTTCTTTAAAAAAAATATAATAATAATTTTCATCACCTAAAAAAAGGACATGATTTTTTTCAAAAAC
The DNA here is from genome assembly GCA_028565825.1 of Olivaichthys viedmensis. NCBI lineage: Eukaryota > Metazoa > Chordata > Actinopteri > Siluriformes > Diplomystidae > Olivaichthys > Olivaichthys viedmensis. The sequence continues at coordinate 6,937,672 of JAOUQW010000014.1, forward strand.
AATATCTGAAAGAAGAATTATGCCCCTGGCTGCTTTTTGTATAAGAGTACAACTTGCACAACTTGGAAAATTCAGTGCACCAGTTAAAGCAACTGGTATTTCAGCTTACCTTCTTATAAACAGAGGAAACAGGAGTTTTGCTCACAAAGAGGAAAGACGAAAGAACACCCGCACACACACACAGACCCCGTTTACACCGATTTAACCGCATGCATCTACACTTGTAGTCAAATGCGTCTCCGATTAGCCTGATTAAATTACGGTTGCTGCATCGTGCGTGATATGCAAATCAGCTTATAACAATTGACCACCAGCTTCCTGTGGTGTTCCTCTTTTCCAGTTGTTCTGTGCAAAATATGGTTGGCACATCAAAGATCGCAATTTTGCAAGGCGCCAGCAGTCATGGACGTGTGTTATGATGCAATGTATTGGAAAAGGTTTTGGTTGTCAAATGTGGCTTGTAGAGACGACTGCATTTACATTTAGCTAAAATGTGTCTCAGGCCTCCTGAAGTGGTTTGAGTGATTGGATTTAAATCCATTTTAAATGCGTCTTGGGTGCATTTACTTCTGTGGATAATCCCTATCTGGATATAATCCAAGACGCATGAAACAACCAAGAATAAATGTGGTCACACTCGCAGTCTTTATCTGTTTTTGCTCTGTAACTCTACAGTCCAGGTGTTACAGGCCTCGCTGCATAACAGAACACGTAATGCTGAAAATGCCTAAGGGAGTTCAATGGTTCAGCTAATTAAGGTCCTCTACTATTTAAAGCGCTGTGCTTTTCCCACTGAGGGAGCTGACCAAAAATATGAAAACACCCACAGCACAGCACCCATACAGCCTGCCACTCAGAGGGCTCAAGCTAAAAGAGATTGCAGTGCTTCAGCCTCTGATATGCATCCATGCTCAGAGGGAGAATTAGAACTGAACTCTTCCACTCTCTCTCGCTCTCTCTCTCTCTCTCTCTCTCTCTCTCTCTCTCTGTCTGTAGGTGCCGGTGTCAGTGGCCATGATGAGTCCACAGGTCATCACTCCCCAGCAGATGCAGCAGATCCTCCAGCAGCAGGTCCTCTCCCCTCAGCAGCTCCAAGCGCTTCTACAGCAACAGCAGGCAGTCATGCTGCAGCAGGTACACACACATTTACACACACAGAACAACAAATGACTACTAACATTATTTAGTGATGGACACAAGTAGTGGACTAATCGAACCCTAATACTCGTTATGTAACCACCTAATTTATTAGTAAAATTTTACACCTGTAGCTTATATAACATTATAATGTAAATCCATGTCATCGCTTGTCTACCCCATAAGACAAACTATTGAGCACAAGTCACAGCAAGTTTGTTGGCCTATAGTAGTCTCAAATGACATTCTAATGGGCATATAGTGCACTACATGGGTTCTACAACACCATTATGTTATACCCTATTTAGTGAGCATATAAAGTGAACATGAAGCCATTTGGGGTAGCGTAAGAAATGTAAAATCTTGCGAAATATAATCGACAAGAAAACATTACTGTGGGTAAATGAATTAAAATGAATCTGAAACCTTAAAGTTTAGGATAAAATTATGATGTTATCTCATTATGGTTTTATTTGCTTAGGGAAGCAACACAATTATCACCTGCTGTGGTTTATGCGATACGAACACATAGTGTAACGCTTCTGCTAATGTTAGTTTTGTCTGCGTCAGTATATAATTAGAGACTAAATTAATTCAAATATTAATAGTAAATTACTTCAATCAGCTGCCTAGTTTTTGACACTTAGCCTAAAAAGGAAAAGTTTGTTTCTGTTTTTATATTCGTTCTGTGAAGTAAAGCAGAAATCATTTCACGTACGCATCAAGACTGTTTATTTTGAAAATCGAATAATCGATTTTTTGGTTTTTATGTGTTTAAATCCTCGACTACAACCTGAAAAATCCTCACTAATATAAATGCACATGAACATCTATATGTTCAGAATATACTTTTTATGCACCGTTAAAAAATATATGGTGTACGTAAAGGTGGGCAATATGGCACAAATATCATATTACAATACTAATATTTTTATGATACACAATATGTATTTAGCTTTTCTTTGGTTTTGCAAAGTGTCAACAAAACAATATTTACAACATAT
>JAOUQW010000014.1:6949166-7001719 GCA_028565825.1 Olivaichthys viedmensis
GGTGCCTGGCACCTTACATTAGCTCTGAAATTCAAATGGAATATTACTCTGTATATGTGTGTCTATGTCTGTGTGTGGGTGTGTTTCCTCAAGATATGTATATTTATGCATCAGAGTATGCATTATTCTGAGAGCTTCTTGTGCTTGTGGTGTGATTCAGAGCAACTTATTTGGGGAATATGTCAAATTAAAAGAAATGCATAATACATTCATGCCACCAAAGTTCTGCTCTTCCATGCGGGCAAGTTTATTATTATATAAGCTGCAGCTCGCTGCCCTAGTTCTCATATTGGTTTCCTTTCACGTGTGTGAGGAGGAAAAGAAGGAAAGGAAAAAAGACGACAGTGAGAAATTTCAATGTGTCTTCCCTACTTGTTTCCTGCATAGTCCTACAAATGCCTATTATGTCTTCAATAATCTCAGTCACCATCTTTGCAGCTTAGCGATCAACCCCTGTCCTTACCTAATATCCCATTAGCAGGGTGACTTGTACCACAGAAATGGTTAGCCAAGTCTCCAGTGCTTAACCTGCCCAATGATCTCCAAAACCTAACTGGTAATTAGCTCCAGCAGGCAGCCCCAAGTTTGCTCTCCTCTCCTGCTCTCCTCGACTGGCTAAGTGTGCTAGGCTCTTTGAAGCAAATTGTTTGTGTGGCTTCCTTGAGCGTTCTAGCCGTATCTCCAAGACCAGGGCCCGATGATGTACATAATTTGGCTGTGATATATTTCTGCATTTATCCATATTCACACTATTTTTAGATTTATTGTGAAAAGTATTATTGCAGTATTTCTCTAGCACAGAATGCTAAATGCAGTCAGTCAGTGTCAGTTTGGATTGCTCCTGTCAGTCTTTTTCACAGACCCCAATGCCATCAGAGCTCTTATTCCCTCTCTCAAAACAAAAATCAATATGCCTATAAAGTGATCCATAAATTACAGGCGGCTCCAGAGATGTTTGTTCAGAGCTGTCTTTGTGCAGACGGCCTCTCTCATCCTCTCACCTTTCTATTTGAACTGAGCCCACCGCCTCTGCCTCATTAAGAGGTATTGGTGACGCCATATAACCCCATTCTTTCTCTCTCTCTCTCTCTCTCTCTCTCTCTCTCATTTTCCCATTCTCTTTCTTTCTTTCTTTTAGCATTACTCTCCTTAATTTTGTCTTTTTCTCTCAGATTCTTTCTTTTCCTCTATGCATTTTTTTTTTTTTTTTTTTTAATTATTAACCCACTCTCCTATATGCTTGTATTAATCTGTAGGTAACATTGCTAACTGGCCATTGCTAGCTATTTACCGGGCCGTACAATCCTTGCACCAAACCCTTAAAAAAAAAAAGAAAAATTAGAATCCAGAATGCTGATCGTAAGGGGAAAGGAGAAGCTGTCTTTGGGGAAAGCAAGCAAGGCGCTTAGCCCTTTTGAAGCAGCTGTAATTTATGACATCCGCCATACATCAAGTGCGTAAGATAGCATTATGAGCATTGAAATGAAAAGGGTATTTGCAACATTAGTTCCCCTCTTCCCTGTGAGGAACATGATTAAATGATTAATGAAATGCCCCTTTGCATGCGCATTTTGAAACAGCAATTAGGCATGGGCTGGAGGGAGCCACCAGCTTTCCCAGCTTCTCTCTTTTTTAAAGCTATCTCATTCTTGATTTATAATGGAGAATATCTGCGCATTAGACCTGAAAGAGTTACAAAAGCAGAAATGACCATGATGAAATGAAATGATTTTAAATGGGCATGGCTGTAATTGAAAGGTAGTGGAGCTATTGTGCTTTCAGATGCCCTCCACTTTGATTGGCGTATGTTTGGGAGGGTTATAAATAACATTGTTATTTTGCACATTGCACATAAACAATGGCCTGTTTGAAATGAATAGAGGAAGTGTAAATGTAAGTGTGTGTGTGTGTGTGTTTGCATGTGCGTGCGTGCGTGTGTGTGTGTCTGTGTCTGTGTGATTTAAGCTCACTCTAATGCACTGGAGGCTGTACTGTAAATGATCATTGAAGGGTCTGCAAGCTAACCTATAATTACAGGAAAGAAAGTGGCAGCTTTGGCATTTCATAACCATGTCTCCTCAAAGAGCGCTTTGTGGGTTTGTCACCAATGATAATTTAGATAGAGGCTCATTACCGAACATCACAACACTTTTAAAAACCTTTTCGCCTCCGTGCGTTCGCTGGGAATAAAGGTCTATTTTAATGGCGAGCTTCTTTTGTGTCCTGCAGACAAAATCCAATCAAGGAAAACCGTCATTGACTAGTCCGCTGTTTTCTCTTTATTCTAATGAAGGGATGAGTAGATACATTTAATACGTCGGCTGAATAATGCACCCTTCGTAGGAGGCACTTTTTAAATGTTACTCAAGTTAAATTGCATTTATTGTTTTCCATAAATGAAGAGGACAAAACCACTCTAATGCCTTTTGTACGCCAACATGCCTTATAAGCAGTGCTGCTCTGCATTTAGACAGTGCCTCTAATGTTAAAAACACCCATTTTCACTACTTCATGGTGAACACTGAGATGCTTTTCAAAAAAAAAAATGGTAAAAAGAAAAATGACATAAATGAGAAAAAAAATACTGTAACATTTATAATGATGACTTATAAAGACAACAAAGAAAAAACAACAATTTAGCAAGCATTATGTTGCTGGTTAGTGTAAGAGTGAATGTGTGCGGCTGGGTTGTGTTGCCTAACTGACCTGTGTTTCCTTCTCATTTTAGGCACCTCAACAGTGAGCATGCTCTGGACGACAGGAGCACGGCACAGTGCAGAGTCCAAATGCAGGTGGTACAGCAGCTAGAGATCCAGGTAACGTCAACAATTTTCACCATGACCTACACACTCGCACACTTGTACAAAATTCAGCAGGAATACAACAAAAATGTTATTTAATTTTCCATCAAGGTCAACCTTCAACATCTTCCAGTGCTTTTCATTTATTGCTTTATTATTATCAAAACCTTGAGAAACAGTGCACAGAACGGCTCTATTGTTAAGAGGACATCTTGAGTGAATCTAGCACAACCAGGAGTACGGACACCCAGCAAGAGTTGTCGATGGCAGTTTTAATTGAATTAGAATTTGTGCTTATTTTCTATGCTGTCCAATTAATATTCACGCATCTCGGGCTGGTCGGTGTTAATTAAATGCACTTTGCACCTGACAGAAGCTCTAAAGAGGGCCACTATTTTCAGGAGGTGGAGCGTGACCTTATTAAGAAGTCACGCTGGCAGGATAATGAGTGAAGTGATCGAAGGACGTTATTACTCAGCGCTGCGGCCAGCTCTCCTGCCAGCAAAACACCATCTTCGTCTTCACACCCCTGTCTGCCCTAGGGCACCGTGGAAGTGGAAGCATGGGTTACCCCCATGACACTCACTCTGGAGTCTTGTAAAACAACAGGTTTTCCTGTATTAGTAATTACTAGCAACGTCCAAGTTAAGATTAATGATGGATTGATTAAAGATTCACAGCAGAGTTTTGTTTAAGTGCAGAAAATATTAAGAAAAATATTCAGCCTCTAGTCTCTTTGACTGAGGCCTGAACGTATGTGATCCCTTTTGAACGCCAGCCAAGTGTTTCTCTCAACCTTTAAAGGTTTTTTATGCTTGGCGAATTCCTTCCTATTTATTTGTTGGGCTCTTGAATCTGGAACCATGAATAATTCTTGTTTATATGTAAAATGACAAAAGTCCACCACCTTCGTTTTTCCCCCTCTGACTGCATCCAGAGACCAAAGAGGCACCGACCCCTGTGCTTACACTGTGACCAATTACAGCAGTGTTGCTGTTTTCCATCGTGCTCTTTTTTCCTACACCTTTCCCGTTCTTTTTTCATCCCTCCGTCAGTGGTAATGAGGCGCAGTTCAGTGTGAGGATGCCGGCTCCGTGGCAGAGTTCAGCACGCTGTGCGCGGTCGTGGGCTGGTCTCTGTCACTCGCCGTGAGCTAGATTGATGATAGCAGATGGCCGGGGCATTAACTGGAGCTCGGAGGGAGCGGGCCGAGGCAGTGAGGCAGGGAGGCGGGGTTCGCCTGGCACTCTGTTTGTGGGACCCCTTCACCTCTTGGCAGCTGCTGGCTTCGGTCCAGCCTTAACTGAGTCCACAGGACTTTGCCTAGGCGCTCAGGACCCTCTAATTTATGGTCCAAGTAGCTTGTTACTGTCAAAGCATTGCTGACCTAAATTCTGCTATTGACAAAAAGATGAAGTGCTATTTGTTTTCCTCTGACCTCTTCGCACCACACATCTCCCCACCACCGATACCAGGAGTGGTTGTCTTCTCTCCTTTATATGATTTTTTAAATTTCTTTCTTTCCCCTCTCCTCTTTCATTTTAACGCTCCATGTCTGTTTAAAACCTATGTCTTTGAGGTAAGCTTAAAAAATCCAAATTGGGCATATGCAGGATTCATTACAACCAGACAAGCTCAATAACAAGATGTATGACTGTGGTAGTCTGGGGAAAATCACTCGTTTCTAAAACCGCTCTATTTTCTTTTTTCCCCTCCCTCTCTCCCTCTCTTTCTGTTAACAGCTTTCTAAAGAACGTGAGCGTCTTCAGGCAATGATGGCCCACTTGCACATGCGGCCCTCAGAGCCCAAGCCATCTCCCAAACCGGTGAGTGCATATTGCTCTACATTTGGTAAACAGGGCGGCAGGCCAGCAAATGAGCTCTCTAAACGCCACCGTTTAACGGCACTGAGAGAGAAAGAGGGAGAGGATGAGGAGAGAATGGGATTTGTAATGCCAGGTTTCACTGCTCCCCATCATCCACAAGCAGGGGGAGTCTGTGGCAACGGGGAGTGCATTAAATCATAGCCCCGATCTGAGCCAAAAAGGCCCAGCCATTATGGCTTGATGGGTTTAATACTGCAAACAACCTGTTGGTCAGCAGAAGCTGTTAAGCTCCTTTGACCGGAGGAGCACTCAGAGGAGCTGGAGGCCAAAGAAGACGTTTTATTCTGAAAACAAACAGCTTTAATGATAGATGGAGCCTGGGGAACATGATGTGAAATAAAATAACCTATAATAATCTGTAAACAATCTGAAAAATATCTGGAAATTTGAGCTAAAATGCTATCTCTGAGATATTGATTAAAAGAAAAAGTTTTTGTTTTTTTTTTCATTGTGGAAAAATATGTTTTGTTGTATGTCAACCAAAAACGTAAAAGTGAAGGGAAATCATGATTTACACAAACTATTTACATATAGACATTGGAGAAAAACAATATTTGTATTAAATGTATTTATTCAGTGTTCAATATTTTGTAGGGGAATGCACAGTGTGTTTCTACCGCTTAATTTCAATGGCATAATTTTCCTCATCACCTCCCACCATTTAAAATAGATAATCAGAAGATGGAATAATTATCCTGTAGATCCACCAGGAATCGACTGCTCCCCTCTCCCAATTTATTATTCGATCTACACTAATAAAGAATTTCAGCCTGTAATCCAAGACTGCATGTGAATGAATACTATTAATGAACTATTACATTACATAAACCACACATGAAAAAGCTGTTAATTGCATTTGATGGCAAGCAATTAATGGATGATTTTTAAATGAGCAGCGATGGTCTCAGTTTTTCCCAATTTCTTCTTTTTGTCTGTGTACAGCTGCATGTCTCTGTCTATTTAGCTCTATGCATTTGTGTGTGTGTGTGTGTGTATTTGAACTTGTACTTGATATTTCCAATTTTACTAATGTAAAGCGAACATGTGTATCCTACATGCTATACCCTCTAAAAATGTATGTACAGCATAAAAGAGGAAGGTAATGGATATCATGGCACGGATTTCCGCCCTCGCATGCATAGGGATGAGAGAAAGGCAGCCTACACATTTGATAAATATTAATAGTGTGAATTTATTAGCAGGGTGAAATGAGCCCTGTTGGTTCATCACCGCACCCTTAACAGCTATCAGTAGCCCAACACAAGGTGCAGACACACTGTCTATTATATGACCCCATTTATGCCCTGAATGGCACTTCATTAAATGTTACCTTTTGGCCATGCCATGGATGGCTGAAAATCAAAGTTACCAAGGCTGCAAGTCCTGAATAATGAGGGGGGGGGGTTCTCCTTCTCTCTCTCTCTCCCTCAGCCAACCTTGAATATATATTCAGATGAGTGGAGGTGGCAAAGTGCTCATCCCTGTCTCTCATTCACTCCTGCTCAGTTAGGCTTTAATAAATTCCATTTGGCAAATATGGGATTGTGTGCCTGCAAACATGTTACGCTTGTTGCAGTAACCAGGTGAAGAAAATCTTGTCTTAACACTATAAATATACATGCCCCACACACAGTCACTCACTCTTAATAGGATTTATTATGAAGTGCTCTTTTTTTGCTCGGTTTGATGGTGTATCAGACGCCTTTGTTGGTCCCAGTGTAGAACAAGTAGCGCATAATTACCAGTTGATATTGTGTTTTTTGCGGCATGAAGTCTGTGGCAGTGAATGGGGGATTAAGAGGGAGGCTCTTTAGAGCGCCAGCCCATTGTCGTGACCTGACCTTGGCTAAATTATATGGAGATTTCTGCATTACACACAGCAAATGGAGTGTTCCTGTAAGAAAAAGCAACATCAATAGATTCACCACTGTGTTTTTCAATCATCATCAGAATATCCCGCTGGTTACAGTGAGACACAATAATTTTGTCTCTGAGCAGTGGGATAGAACGCATCTAGCATGAGTCAATGTTTATATATACTATATATAGGCTTGCCATAACTCGCATAGAATTTTAACAAAAAAAAATAATCCATCTGTCAGCAGTAATAGATGGTCATCATTAAAGTTGTATTGATGTTGTAGATGCAGCCACTTAGCCGAGGTGCAGTGTTTCTCTAGTGGAGTAATTGATTTCTTCTGTATGGCTATATAGTGCGTGCCACTTTTTCTGTTGCCATTGTCTCATTATTATTAAGCGGAGTTGTAATTATCTATGAAAACACCTAGCCGTGAAGGAATGGGCAATTTGACATGCTATTTATTCATACTATTTATGTCATTTTAAGTTGCTATTCATTGTTCGGAATTCACTCACCAATTTACAGTTAAGGACATTTCGTTTCAATATGTAACAATGTCATTCTGACAAATTAAACGCAAGACTAATGATCAGTTGGATCCTCTTACTTAAGACACAAAAATTAAGAAAGTATAAAAGGAAGGTTGAGAGCCGGTGTGACGTTTGGATTCAAAGAAATATGAGGAAAAAATTGGGAGGGTTCTTAATGCAGGTTTTTAATCCAGGTGCTTTCAAGAATGCAAGATTATGGCAAAATAACAGGTGGCAACTGTCTGTCTGTGTTTTGTACACACAGAAAACATTCACACTCTCACACAGGCAGGAAGCTCTTGTGGGATAGAGATAGGTTGGGATAACACAAAGGATCATCATTAGATAATCTTTAACAGCATGCTCTAATTAGAATTCTTATGATACAATTTCCTCCTGTAATTAGTGGAGATTGGCTGTTTCCTCTGCAGCTTATTAGTGTGAACACAGCTGTACAACGGAATCTGTTCTCGTTTGTCTGAGTCCTTCAAACTACAGCTCTCTCTCTCTCTTTCTCTTTCTCTTTTCTTCTCTTCCTCATCAGTTGAATCTAGTGTCAAGCATGACCATGTCGAAGAACCTGCCGTCACTGTCGCCCCCAAACCTTCCTCAGACCCCCACCACCCCCACCACTCCCATCACACCACTGAGCCAGATGCCCCAGGTGCCCTCCGTCCTCAGCCCTGCCAGCGTGCCCAGTATGAGCGCCATGCGCAGACGCCACTCCGACAAGTACTCCATGCCTCTATCCTCAGGTAAATACAATAAGCATCTACAGTGTTTACTGTATGTTAGTGTTCTTGAAGTGCAGTGTTCTGTTTGGATACACAGTCCTTGCTCCTGGCGTGCTGTTTGCTCCAATAAGAACCCGCATCCAGACGAAAACACTCTATTTCATTTCTTCCCTCTGTGCAAATGAGACAAATATCATGCTGTACAGTTCCTCAATATTTTATGAATGTTAATTACAGTCAAATAGAGAATGATACAAAATTCATCACATTTTAGATGACTTGTTTATTAAGCTGTGCGTGTAAAAATCCACTCTTTTTGATGTTTATATTTACTGGACTCGCACAGATGCATGTGGGGGTGCATGAATTATTCAGATACATACAAAATATCTACACGAGCTCTAATTTCACACGTGTGTTAATGTTTAAGATTTCTCTTGAGAGGGATTAATTAAAAATGCATTTTGTTGGACATGTAAAACGGTGATTTGATGTGCACCCCCTCCCCACCCTTTCTTTCTCTTCCCCTCTTTTTAATTTGAATGAATCCTAGATGAATTTGGTCCCTCGAGGAGTCACAGTTAGCAGTTTTCCCGAATGTTGACAGTATATTTATTCATCCTTTTTTAAAATTTTAATTTTTTTTTCTTGCAGAAATAGCCCCAAACTATGAGTTTTATAAGAACGCTGATGTCAGACCACCATTCACGTATGCAACGCTCATCAGGCAGGTGAGTGGAGAAATAAATTAGCTTTTTCCTGATTAGATTAGAACTAATTGCTGCTTGAATTAACACTAGGCCGGGGTGAGAGTGGCTAAACGAGCTAGTTAGTAAAGCGCTCTTTGATTGCGTCTTGTTGCAGGCTATCATGGATTCAAAAGACATGCAGTTAACACTTAATGAAATCTACAGCTGGTTCACGCGCACCTTCGCCTACTTTAGACGCAACGCTGCCACTTGGAAGGTAACGCCTCACTTTTGTTTGTTTTTTTCCCCTCTCCCTTTTTTTTGTTTGTTTTTTACCCCTCCCTAACCTGTCCACTGGATAGAGATGGAGGTCCAGAACGGGCCTTTCTTTACTTGACACGGATACATTAGTATCACACTCCCCTCTTTTTAACCTGCCTATTGAAAATGGCAAATTTCCTCTCTCTCTTTCTCTACGCTCTAGAAAAATGACAAGTGAAAGAATAATTCGGCCTCTGATATCGTTTTCTAATTTGGTGCAATTAATAGCTGAGACTTGGTGGGGAGGTGTGCATTCTGACGCGCTAATTACTACCCAGCCACTCAATCATCAGCACCTTTTGTTAGATGCAATGTATTACTCCTTCCTCTCTTTCTTCCTTCCTTTCTTCCTCTTTCTCTCTCTTGCACTCTCTTTCTCACTCTCCCCCCCTCCCCGGCATATTATTGGTTAATTAGTTTGAAAGATGGCTGTTTGCCTTTCAGATGCAGTCTGGGTTTTTTTCTTTTTGTGGCATTGTTGGGTGGTTCTTTGTACACGCCATAGCTCATGTATATACAGCGAGAAAGAGAGGTTAGGGCCTGTCCGACACTAAGTAAATGCTGCTGTCACCATGGGAGCGTTCTTTATTTACCAGGACAAAGGCTCTCATTTGTTTCCGTGTCCCAACAACTACAATGTCTGCCTTTTCTGTCTGGGGAGGACAAGAAAAGGAGGCAAGAGGTGTAAAAAATCTCCTTGGCCCTGCTGTTTTTGGACAGGAGAGGTGTTTGTGGTGATAAGATAGCCGGCTATGTGCTCGTTTTTTTATTTTTACAGAATTTTTCTACCCGAGTAAAAATGTCTTTTAGCCAGCAGCCCTTCTCAGAGCCATTCTGCGAGCTTTCTGCCTTTCTCTCATCAGCATGCTAAGCGTCTCCCAGCTCTAGATTTAGAAAAGTGAATTAATTTGGATTTGGGTTGCTAATGATGCTGGCATATGATTACAGCTCCACAAGGGTGTGCAATAGCTCCCTGTACATCAGCGCGCAGTGCCGCGACTCCTTTACTGTATGTGGGCTTGCACAGGAACAATCAAAGATGGCTGCTTACTGCTTGGCACATTCATGCAGTACATCTCTGATCCTAAACACATTTTCACTCATCATAAAGTTACTATAGACAGTATTAAATATGTAGTCTCTCTCTGAATATATCTTATTCTCACACAGATGAACAGACTCAGGTTCTCCCTCCTTATCACGAAATATTTTAATCTGGCCATGGGTGGAACAAAAAAAGCTGTGGATTGGCATTAGGAATATTTGGGCCCCTCCTTTTACAATAGCGGCGCTGGAATATTTACATTTTGAGCCTGGCTGTTCCTTTGTGCTGCCTCTACAAGGCTGTGCTGTGATGGGCTTGTCATTTGATTAACTGAGAGAATTTTTAAAAAGGAATGAAAGGTGATTTAATATCTCCGCTTGGTCTCATCAGCTCAGCTTGGGGATCCAGCTCTCGGCCCGGCAGCTTATTAGTTATAACTATATAGCATGCATAATAAAACTGCTCATTTGCTCATTAATATTAAAATTATCATATTCAGAGCCATGGGCATTAAGATCAATCAAATCCTGGGATTTTCAGGTCAGATGCGAGATCTGCTTATGAGGTTTTTTTTTTTTTCTCTCCTCATAGAATCCCTTTCTTAGAGCAAAATCACTACAACCCATCCCTGAAATAAAACATGAAAAAACTGTAATATTAAAGCAAAGGTTATTATTTTGCTGCCATTGCTGCACATTTTAATTAGATATTCTTTCATGATATAGGAGACCCGTTTTTTCTAACACCCATCTTAATTATGAATTTAAACGTGTTTTGGGGTCATTTTTAGAGACCTGGTTATTTAAATATAGGTATGTTCTCACAAATAGATGTCAGAAGTGCCATGTGAGGTTCATGGCTAATTCAAAGACCTTCTTGATATTATTCGGGACCATTTGAGCATATGCACATACTGATGCCTTTTGCAATATGATAGGCTATATATAAAACCCTGATAGACATAATTAGAGAGGCTTTTGATATTCAAATAATTTATTGATAAAGATTTGGAGAAGAAATTTGAACTTGTAATAAATTAAATTGATATATAAAATTTGAAATGAGCTAAATATGTCCCAGCATTTATTTATTGTTTTTTTGTGTTTGTGTATTGTAGAATGCAGTGCGCCACAACCTCAGCCTGCACAAGTGTTTTGTGCGGGTGGAGAATGTGAAGGGGGCCGTGTGGACAGTGGACGAGATGGAGTACCAAAAACGGAGATCTCAAAAGATAACAGGGTACAGCCCCCTCTCTCTCTAGCTCTTTTTCTCTGTCTCTCTCTCTGTCTCTGACACGCATAACCACAAAATCAGTGGGTGTTCGTTAAGTTTTGCTTGACTACAAATCAAAATCCCGAAGTGTTGAATTAACTGTTACAGGCCAGCTGGATTCTGTAATGTAATGGTAATTAAACACAAATGCACACTGGGCTTTTTCCATGAGTATCTTTTATCATTGTTTAAATTTTTTCTGCATTTAAACAAGATTGCAAAAAAAATTAAAATAATAATCCTTTCAGTTAGAAGGCAGCCATTTGTAAAATGACTCATAAACAAAGCATGGTCTTGTGGAGGCAGCACTTTAATTGAATGTATGTGTTGTCTTGGTCAGGAGCCCGACACTGGTGAAGAACCTGCCGTCCAGCTTGGGCTATGGAGCAGCTCTTAATGCGAGCCTGCAGGTAATGCAGCCCGCTTTGCTATCAGCAGTGTCACACACTCGGAGCATGAAGTGGCAGCCTGTGACTGTGCTCAGAGAATCAGAGAGAGCGTTTGGTGTCTGCCTGAGTACACAGTTTGTGTACGCTTTTCTGTATTCTCATAATTACAGCCTGAACAGAAGGAGCATAAATTCTTCAGAGTTTTCGTATGTGGGAGCATCTATGCACGTGCGTGTGCGTGTGCGTGTGTGTGTGAAAGAGAGAGCGCGCCAGGTTGGCATAAGGAAAGCAGTGAGAGTCTAGAAGGACACCATGTGGCAGAGGCAGGTAGCTTCTCTGCCAGTCTGGTTTTCTGCACCTAGGCTTCAGATTAATAGCAGCCTGTGCAAATGCAAGGGCATAGGCATTAATATTTATCCAAGCTGTCATAAATGATTTGGCTTCGTAATGTCTGCGCAGTGAGGCGCTCATGGTAAAAATTTTAAATTTTAATTACTGTATATAACTTTAATGTGCAGAAGGCAAAAATGTCAGGAGGTTTTTTTACTAGTTTCAGGTAAAGTTTCGGGCAGTTGAATAGTAATGTAGATGCTTGATGTTTTTTCTCCCTGCGCGTTTGAGGCCTGTCTTCAGTTTTTCTCCGTTTATATGATGTTGAAAATTTTGATGCTTTAGTCACAACGGAGTCAGAGTGGCACAAAATGCATGAAATCAATTCTGAATTAACTATATAACATGATGTGGTATTAAAGTATAACAAGTATTTAAATGTTCTCCTGTCTCAGGCGGCTTTGGCGGAGACCGCTCTGCCCTTGCTGGGTAACACAGGTTTGATGAACAGCAGCGCATCATGTCTGATGGGTGCAAGTCCTCCCGGGTTGCTGTGTGGAAGCCCAACCAGCCTTTTACAGAGCAGCACCCACGACGAGCTCAACGGCTCATTCGAGCACCTCGACACCAACGGTCACAGCAGTCCCGCCTACTCCCCGCACATCCACATGTGAGTTACTAGATTTACACTGCATTTTGCAGACGCTCCTATCAAGAGCGACTTACAGAAGTGTTTTGTTATCTACCTGGAAAACATAAAGCAGCTGACAGACCAAACAGGAATAAAATTCATGCGGTAAAAAAGCCAATTCATTTGAATGGGAAAAGACACGAGACGCAAAAAAGGAATTGGCTTCCCGTAGAGGTTCAGTTTCTCTTTGCACACAGTTAATCTAGGGTAACGTTGATTAACGCAAGACACGAAAATCCATTTTATACCATGACATATCAGCCTAAGTGTAAAGGTACCAACAAGCTACGGCAACAGGAGTTTGTGCTGATACATACATTAAGTTTAAAAAAAAGTTAAGCATAAGTAATAAATAAGTAATGCATATATTTTTTGGTGTGTCTTCAGTATGGGTTTAAAGACACCAAGGGATTGTTCAGACAGCAGGGGGGATTTTAATCCAGCACCTGGACACCAGTACAGAGAAGAGTCTTGACACTGTGTCTTGAATCTGAAAGATACACACATGCTGCAGATCTATGGCGTTATTTTTCTGTCAAAAATAAACATGCGTAAATCCAATGATGAGAGCTTACTTTTATGAATCACAAATCCATTATCAGATTCATAATTCTGCAACTGCGATTAATAAATACTCATTTATATTTTAGCAATGTTCACGCTGCGATTGCGAATCACAATTTATGTACTTACATTTTCCATGCCACATTTGCATATCAGTGGCTGCACTGCCAAACCACACAACGGAAAGGTTTTGACTGAAACTTTGCACTATTGTATGCTTTGAGGGGCGGGGACAAGTGGATGCCTGCAGAGAGTTGTAGGGGTGGGGCTAAAGCTTAACGTTATACCAGTTGCAGCTGCAAATTGTCAAAACTCTGCATTTAAAATGGTAATCTGTAAACCCATAAAGTGAGACGTAAAGTACGAAAATTTCATACACACGATTTGTCTTACAAATCAAAATCGACTACAGATTTTCATACACGACTTTTGACGGGACATTAACTCCATACACATCGCACAACCAAGATATTCTCACACTCCTCTCACATTCTCAGTTCAAATATGGAGTTAATAGTGTAAATTCATATCAGTGAAACCTATTTGTGTTAAAACTAGTGTTCCCTCTGCTGAGTACACTAGGCTGTGCTCAGAATTAAAGTATGGTCTTGTAAAATGCATAAATGGATGCTTAATTTGGTGCTTTGTGGATATCATAAAGCACAAGTTTACATCGAATTCTCGAATTTCACCCCTCACCTATAAATAGGAACCATACTTATTACAGATTCAGTTTTAATTACTCCAATGTCTGCATCGTAGAGGTTTAGATGTTATATTTTATGCACGACTGTTCCTATTAATATTTAGCAGCTAACTGTATCATTAATTACTTTAAAATCTTTTTTAATGGTGCAGAGAGAAAGAGAGAGAGAACAGGCTAATTAAACATTCATGTGGTGTGAGTTTGAGGAATGTGGATGTAGAGAATGTGCTCCCCACTAATCAGTGATGTCATGCATGTCACTGCGCGATGTTTACCGAGCCAAAGATAGGACACTTAGCACTGTCGCACATGCACACACACATATACATACACACAGACACATGCAAACACACTCACATCCATTCTATATGTGGTATCTGTTTGTGCCACTGTCTCCTTTCCTCGTCTTGTCATTGTAAAGCAGGATTCCGCCACAGGCTTGTTAATGTTACCCTATCACCCCCGAATATTAGCAAACATGCTTAGCATTTCTAATGCTTTTTTAAACATGCCTCCGAATGGGGTGTGTGTGTGTGTGTGTGTTTGTGTGTGTGTGTCAGGTTGCGAAGTGGGGCAGGAGCGTTAAGTGGGGCAAATCTGAAAGCCAGACAGAATCTTAGCATATTCACTCCCTCAGGTTATTTAATCTTTAATAATGGACAGTTGAGTCTGTTTCTTGGATGCTGTCATCTCTCTATCCTTCTAGACATGAAAGGTAGCAGATGCTGCTTCTCCTTTACATGGCCACTACAAAATGGAAGAATTGTGTTTTGTAAGTGGCTTTTTTTGGGATACATTTAATAATGAAGAGGCCCTTCCACCAGAGAATGAAGTTACAAACAGACTAACGTTTTTCTTAACATGCTATGGTGAGGGTGTGTGGGTGTAAATGTGTGGTGTCTTAAAGGTGTGCTTTAAAAAGAGAGAATAGAATTTATTTTTTAAATGGAAGGAGACCAATTTTCATTAAATACATAACAAGAAAAATGTTTGAAAGAGTCTCCTTGTGTTATGCCATTTAAATCCACCAATCAAAACAAAGAATGTTTGGCGCTTTTTTATCTTACTCAGATCTAGAAGTCATGACCTGATAAACAGACACATGCAGGCAGGCTCTGGCATCAGCTCATGGCTTGCTAATGCGAGCCTCTCATTAACTACTAAATGACTCGTCCTGATGTCTTAATACAGTGGAGAAGGGACTAATCGTTTTCTTCCCTCCTCCAAGCACACAAGTCTGCTGCTGATTTTTAAGAAATGCAAATGAAAGCTGTAAGCCATGCTGCTTCACACGCGGGCTAAAGGCCTGTGTCGGGCTTAATGACCAGTGCAGCGCTGGTCTGGCCGGGGATCATTTGTCTCCAGGTAATATCTTTAGGCCTATATCTGCAGCCCTGTTTGTTATGGCGTGATTAATGTTAGCTCGGTGGCTTTAAAGAGCCAAGCGAGGAGCCAAGGTGCAGGTCAACGAGAGCTTTTATGGCCCCATTCCACATTATATCGCTATAATGCGTGTTTACAGACACGCTAACAGCACGTGTGTTGCTGTGCGGGGAGAAATTGTCATAGGTGTAATTAGAAATAGGCCACAAATGCACTATAAAAATGAGATGCAGTGTAATGTGAGAGACAGAATAAAGTGGCATCCTTGTTTGCCACTGACTAATCAACTTCATTATAATACGGGACCACCATAGGATCTATACTCAACCCAGCAGTGACACTGAAGTGTTTTAAAATTCTAGCCAATGCAATTGTGCCTGATACCTGATGAAACAATTTGTGCATAGGCTACAGTCAGTTATTGTTTACCTACAATGGATACATCTACAAAGTGCACATATATGGTAGATGTATCTAAAAAAAACTTTCCTATGTGTGTGTGTGTGTGTGTGTGTGTATATTAATAACAGTATATATATCTTATATAAATAAGCTGATTGACTAGTGGGTTCTTCAGAGAACCAGGTTTAAATGCATTTCTCTCTCTGACTCAGTGGGTTCACCAGGCAGCAACATCTCTCCTAGCAAAAGTAACCCTCCTCTACCACATCTAAATATTAATCTATTTTGCTATAAATATTAAAGCAATCTGTACCTTTTCAAATTCTTTTCAAATTCAAAGTTCCCCCAGCCATTCATGAGTGCCGCACAAGAGATGTCTGCCAGACATGTTCTAATACAGAGACTAGTTGATAAGGTTTCCCCTCTCTCTCTTTCTCTCCCTCCCCTAGTCTAGCGGGATTTCCCGATGCATCCAACGTGTCAGAAATAATTAGGTTTTGTCAGATTTATCATGGTAGCACAAACCCCTTTCCCTGCCAAGAGCCCAGGATCATGTTAAGCCTTGTTTGTATGTGACAGCGTTATTATTCTTGTTAGTAGCCCCACTTCCACCCTCTCCTCTCCACGGTTCTGCAGGTGGAAAAAGGCATCGCATCACTGTGGTTTTTTTTTTCTCTCCACTCCATTTATTGACAGTCAGTAAAGATATTCATCCATTTGGAGTTAAAAACATGGATCATGGTGTCCGAGTGAACTGACGGACTGGAGTTGATTAATGGTAGAGCCTAGCAGCAGGTTCTCTCCCCTCTCAAGAAGCGCCACCGCAGCCTCTGCATATTAACGAAGGTCTGCGCTTTCTATTAACAAGATAAAAAAAAGCTTCACTCCCCCTTTGCTCCAGGGGCTGAGGGGATAAGAAATTCTCCATTATTTATAATGGGGTTGGTGCTTCCCTTTTTTTTTTCAGCTAGCCAGGTGCCATCAATAAACTTTTCAATGGCAGACATGTTGAAGCATCAACCGCTTTGCTCTTCACATTATGACTATTACTATTTACATTTATTCCAAATATGAAAAACATACTTGGTTTGGAAATTCGCTGGAAAGGTGTGTTGAATTTGAAGTCTGCATTTGGACTCTGTGTGTGTGTTGGGAAGTGGGATCTGTGTCCTCCCGTTTTTTCCCCCTCATCAGTGTGTTATATTTATTCTTGTTGGCTCACTACACCTGTACACCACAGGACCTGTACCCCAGAGTTTAATAACTCACAGTAAATATTTACTGTTGCTCGCTTTTCCAGGCCAGTTCACGTCAAGGAGGAGCCACTAAACATGGACGATGATGACTGTCCGATGTCACTGGTGACGACAGCCGATCACAGTCCAGAGCTGGAGGAGGAACGAGAGCTCGATGAGGGCAACCTATCAGAGGACTTGGAGTGATGGTTATCTCCGCCTTGGTTTGCTGGGACTTCGCCCACCCCTACCAGCCTGCCCCTCTAACCACTCCACAACCACAGCATGGCAGCAGACGGAAGCGAG
Organism: Olivaichthys viedmensis; assembly: GCA_028565825.1. Taxonomy (NCBI): domain Eukaryota; kingdom Metazoa; phylum Chordata; class Actinopteri; order Siluriformes; family Diplomystidae; genus Olivaichthys; species Olivaichthys viedmensis. The sequence goes on from JAOUQW010000014.1 coordinate 6,966,312, forward strand.
GAATATTTATTTAGAAAGCAACCAGGAGACTGTCCCAAAGAAACTATCGCAGCCCTTTGAGGACCATATAAGAACAGACATGAGATGTCTGCTTTTTAAAATGATAATGAAAATAAGACTAGATTCCATTCAGATTGCTTGGCCACTTCATACCGCGCACACCAGACTCGTGGACATAAACGGAAAAAAACAAAAAACAACTAGAGTCTTTTCTGTAGAAGAGTTGATGGCCACATATACTGCCAAAAAGTTTGTGAATATCCGACCCACAGTAGTCTCTGATCTTAGATACAATTGCTGGTTCAATTCAAGTTGTTGCTATGTTATTATTTGCACAGGAGTAGTACCAGAAATTAGTGTCACTGCCTGTATGTTGCTAAAATGCTTTAGAAAAAAAACAGTATTTGTTTTTATGTTTTTTTCCTTTTAAAAAGCTTATTTTCTTTTCAGTTATGTTTACAACACCACCGACTGTAAATGCCATTCTTAAAGTCACACCAATAACAGAACTGCGGTATCAAGACTGTTGCAGCTGTCCAAAAAGTCTCCAGTGTCTCTCTATCTCTGTTTGTGCTGAAAAGTGAAATGTGATAACTGAGTTGAAATGTAAATGTTTGTGTAAGCACCATGCTGAGGAAAAAAATTTTGTGCATTTCTGCATATTCTTCTCTAGTCTCTTTACCTCCTTGTTCTAAAGCTTTGTCTACCTGCAAAGAGTCACAGGCAACAGCTAGAAACCAAAGCCAACACTATCAATGGCCAATAGCTTAGACAGAAGCCACCAGACTCTTTGGTCATCCTTCTGTGACTTTAACTAGTACAAAGAGAAGCTTTTTGTTCTGCTACCTACCTTCAAATAACCTCTGGGATTGTGTCATTTAGCCCTGTATAAACATTTGAAAAAAGACAGCGATTTTTAGAGTTTTTCATTTAATTCCAGTTGGAGAGCTCCTGTTGACCATGTGCGGTGGGGTCCAGAAAGAGCATGTGGCCTGGCTAGCGGTAGAGAGCAGCTAGATGTGGATCATGACCAAAACAACCATTTGTGTGTCCGTGGAAGTGCAGAAAAAATGTGTTGTGAAAATCTTTTCTCTTTTTCTTTTTGGTTTATATATATATATATATATATATATATATATATATATATGCACATGATGGTTTTATGTTCTCCATTGTTTGTGCCTCCCATTTTCTCTTCTCTCTTTTTTTTTTTTACTAGTGAAATGTATTGTACAGTGGGACTGTCTGATATGTCATGTCTTTTATTTGTATGGTTTTCTTCTTGGAACCGTGTCAATGCCGAAACTAAAAACATAGGAACCAAACTTTAAGATATCTAGTGAAGCCAAAAAACGTCATGATTTCAAGTTGATATGAAATGATGTGGCTTGGTTATCGTGTAAAAGCAAATAATATAGCCATTGTAAAAGAGGAGATCGATGTCAAGAACCTTTTTTAGGTGATATTTGCTTTGCTTCATAGAACTCATTGTATAATCCATGGCTATCTAGATACAGTTGGATCTTGAGAAGGTATATGGAGTGCAGTATGTGTTCTGTATAGATAACCAATATTTTATATCAGATCTGAGATTATTGTTTTGTTTGATCACAGCTAATGTCATCTAGAAAAGTGGTTATTGCTTTAACAGTCATTTCTGTTTTCTGTCAAACCAAAGTTACACAAAATTCTGCCTCCTCTTTTATGAGATAAAGATGCTAGTGCACAAAGCTGTTGTAAGGTTCACTTAGTCCAGCATTTTTCAGTCTGCTGACTTTTCTGGTCCTCGTTCTGGTCACATACCAAAATCTGAAACCGATCGTGATAAATATTGTACCTGAAAAGTCAACGCTAGTTTACGTTGTGCATAAGAGAACATATTGTGCAGTTATTTCTCTCCGGTGTCGTTCTAGCTTAGCGCAGATACATGTACTTATGCCAGTTCAGCTCAAAGAAGAAGCTGGATCCAGGAACAAAGCTTATCCCTCATCCTTTGCTGGAGTCAGCAAATTGACTTGAAGATGATGTTCATAATAATTTTATCACACCAAATATAAGGACGCAGCATGTTTGAGAGAGAAAAAAAGGGTTCTCCCACTTATCCAAAAAGGCTTTCTAAAAGGTTCTACCTCTTCACCAGAATTTTCAGAACAAATAAGGCAGATTGCACGAGTTATTAGAAAGCTACAGGAGCTGTCACTTTCTTCTCCACTTATTCCATAAGACATTGCCAATACAGTTTACATTCCCAATGCCAGATATGGAAGGTTTGCATTGTAACAGGTTGTCCTGGAACATTTGTAGAATGATTATGTAAAAAATATACCTGTAAGGGGGTATTGTGTTTTAAAAATGCATGTCTAAACTCATGTGGTGGACTGGAAATAAGAATTAATAAAAGCATATAATAAAAAAAGATCAGGATGATGGCCTAAGTGTACAATGCATAAAATATGCATACCTCAGCTATACTGTTTTGGGGAAGGATGGAAAAAATGAACTCTCAACCACAGAATGCATATTACCTGTAGATTTTGCATGGGTTTTGTAAAAAAAAAAAACATTTTAAAAATGTCTAAAATAGTTGCTTGCACATAATACCAGAAAGACCTCCAGATCTGCAATCTGCTCCTCCACTAGATTTAGGATTGTCTGGATTTTTTCTGGGATGATTTTGTCTGTATTTTGATAATTGTGCATATTATGTAAAAAGATTAAAAAAAAAAAAAAAAAAAATGTTGGTGGATTCATGAATTTACCAGACATTTTTTCTAAGCTAAAGGATCAGTGTTTCTTTTCGGAATTTCATGACTTTTTACTGTTGTCACCTTGCTTGCTGAGAATAGCAAACCTGCTTTTTTCCTGCATCTGCGTTGCGTAGCTGTAAGGCTTTACTTAATGTGTGTATTTATTGCTTGTACCTCTGTGCATACGTTATGGAACATTATGTCTGGCCGTTGAGTCATGTATCTTTTCTATTACTATCATTCTTTGATGATCGGGAATATGATTCCCTATGTATACGGTAAATTGGGACAGTAGCAAAAACATGTTTATGTAATTGGTGAATACCTTCTTTTATTTTATTTCTTTGAAGGTTAACTCATTTTTGATACTTTTCATTACCGTGTACTGTGTCCATACTTTCAAAGAGTAGAGATCATGATGGAGAATTGTAACAGGCATTATTATTATTATTATTATTATTATTATTATTATTATTTTCTGTATCCATGGCTTTTCACTGCTGAATAAAATAAAGGACCAAAACTAGGATTTGAAAAGCAACTGTCTACCTCCAACATCAGGGAGTTCCTACTTTTTTGTACACATAGATCTTTTATTCTTCAAAGGCACAGCCCATGGAAATCAGGCCGGCGTTAGATGCAATGTGGAAGAATTAGTTGCAGAAACTCGTGGCGCAAGTAAGAAAGACAGAGGGAAAGAGGGAAAAAAAAACAATTAAAGTTTAATAGCTGTGTTACAAGTCTTTGTTCCAGCTTCCAGTACCCAGAGTGTTGTTTAGATGAGCAGTACTGAGGGAGAGCCGTGGCCAGTGCAGGCTTTTCTCAGTCTAATGGGCTCGGCCCGTGTTTTCCAGCCCACCACTTTGATCTGTGGAGAACGTGGCTCGGCACTGCTTACTTGAGGGCTGGAGTGCGGCCTCCCTGGGACAGCAGTGCATCTTCCATTCATTTCTGCAGCTTTCTTTTTGCCTCCGACACCGTGGCGTGTTACATGTTTAACAGTGCATTTGAAGTGTGGCAAAAAGGGACCAGAGGAGTTTGCCCAGTTGATACACTGCATTGTGCATTTTTATATGTCTGACAGCTGATATGAAAGCAGCAGGATAGCTGTAGGACATTTATAGTCGAATCCGGTGAGTTTATTCACATGGTATTCTATTACAATGAGCCACAGCACAATACACACTGAGTTGCCAGTTTATCAGGTAAACCCACCGTATAGGTGCACTTTGTAGGTATACAATTAATGTACAATTTGTCAGTCTCCCTCTACCCCATCCATTAATGGAAAAGGACCACCACTGATATTATTTGGTCAGCACATCAGTAACACCGAAATGGTAGTGTGTGCCGTACGAGTGTATTAGACACGGGTAGTGTCTGTGGTGCTGGTGGTACTATATAAGTATTAAGCGCACATCACCTGGGTTGAGACCTAAATATCCAGCTAACAGTGGTGCTGTGGTCACAAACTGACACGAATGAAAGGTTGAGGCTGATTAACACAACTGTGCATCAAAAACATTAGCTCTAGTCTCTAACTGTATGTTTACAAGATGCACCAACAAGAAGGTGTGTTAAATAAACTGGGCAGTAAGTGTACACAGTGTTTAAAAACCTCAGCAACACTGCTGTACCTGATACTCTCGTACCAGCACCACACACACGCAACCATGTCAGTGTCACTGCTGTGCTGAGAATGGTCCATCATGAAAATAATATCCGGTCCTATGGTGGTCCCCTTTCCACTGATGGATGGAGTAGAGGGCGAGCTGACAAATTGGGCATAGGAACAGATGAGCTATAGTCAGTAATTGTATACCTACAAAGTGACCAATATGGTAGAGGTGCGTGATCAAATGGGCACTGAGTGTACGTACAAGGTAGGTAGGTTTAGCTAATAAACTGGAAATTCAGTGTGAAATTATAAAATTGCAGTGAAAGTGCTCTGCAGTTTATGCTCTACCTAAAAAAACAACGTGTGACTTGATATTGTACTTTGAATGCAAAAGCTTGCAAAGGCTTCATGGGAGTCGCTCTTAACTTGTCAAAGTCACAAGCATATCTTATGGCCAGATATGAGTGAGCCTAAGTCTCTGGTATAAAACTTGGAGTCTCATTATCATTCACACCAGTCTCACCATGACTGATGGCCCACTGTCTCAGCGGCCCTTCCTTTAGTCTGAAGGGGTTTGACTTTTTCTCAAAGGCTGCTCTAACAGGTCTCCGAGAATCCGTTTGTAAGTAGCTCACCACCGTGCTTAGTTTTTTTTCCTGTTTAAAATCTGAAGCAACGACATCTGCTGCCTCCTTTCACTCCCGTCCGCTCGTGGCCCTCACCCCAGTGGCAACAGCTGGTAGACGTACTGTGGCTGTTATATGGAGTTCCAGTACACTAGCTCTCAGGGCACTCGTCTTATTCTTCTGCTTCTTCTTCTGTGCTATTTATGCACTTGGAAGTGTTTGTGAATTCAAGTGAGGGATGGCATACGGCGCGCAACAAGGGGCGCTGTGTACTACACAACATCAGAGAGAGCACAGACATTAAAGTGTGAGCAACACTACAGACCCCTCTTTCAAAGGCCATGAAATAATAATGTGTTGTGGTTAGCGGTAGCCGTAAGTCACACTGGCTGCTTTTCATAAAGTGGAGTTATTTACAGTGCAATGAATAAAAGAAAGGGGTACTGGTGCAAGGCTTTCGTACCACGCACTGAAGAGAAAGGGGAAAGCACTTTAAACAGTACGAGAGGAAGACAGAGACATACAGAGAGAGAGAAGCAGAGAGAGAGAGAGAGAGAGAGAGAGAGCGGTGAAATGCTGAAATGGGTCAGTGTGCATTTTACTCTTGAAGAAAAGGACTAGATGTGCTCATTAAATCAGATTTCACCTGATCAGATTTAATAAAATCCTAGTTTTCTACATGTTTGACATTTCATTAAAACCCAGATAGCAGATGATTCCAGGCCAAATGTGGTTTAATTTATGTACATAGGGGTTAGCTAAGGCAAAGCAAAGTGCATTGTGGGCCAGAAGTGACTCAACTGTAAGCAAGCACATTTAAGGTTTTCACAGTATTTGATGGCGAGGCTAAAATGGCCCAAATGCAACAAACCATATCTAAATAAGCTTATCTCAAGCTTGTGTGGCATTTCAATTTGGGGCCAACAGTGACTAAACTGTAAGTTCTGGTCCATATCATACCAGAAATATGGTCTCATCAAGGCTGAATTGTGATTGTGTTCTGGCAGCCATATTCAGATGAGTTCATTGCCATATTTGTGCCAGATGAAAGTGTTAAGCAGGGTTGCCAGGTTTGGGTGACAAAACCAATTCAAATGGCCATTCTAAACTACCCCAATTGTCAAATCAGTTCAATTTCAAAACTCAAAATCCGGCTTGCAAAACATTGATATAATTACCCAAATGTATGCAAAACGTCAAACCCCAAACCCATGGACAAAAAATGAACTCGCAGAAAGCTCAAAGTAGCGCAATTCCAGATACCTGGCAACCCTGGTGATAAGTGTAGGCCGATATTGGGCCAACACTGATTTGCCATCTGAGATATTGTTTCCCTCATATAAGAAAATGCACATTTTTATGGGAAAATATTGTAAATCATTTAAAAAGCTGCTGTAGATTTTAAAGCACATAACTTGCCAACAATGGCCCCTTTGATTGGCCCTTATGATATTGTATGATTGCAGATGAGAATCATGATATATTGAGTTTCTGGGTTCAATGCCCAGAACTGTCCCTCTCCTCTCAACTCTGACAGCGTGTCTGAGGCAGAACGCACCCTCAGGCTGCACAATCGGCCACTAAATAGTCTGAGGTGATGGCAACGCTAATTGAGATCATCATTATTATAATTGCAGCTCCAGAAAAAAGTATGTCTTAAATAATTTGCATTGCTCTCTAGTTGATATTGGACTGCAGTGCAAAAAAATAATTGCATGGCTGCAAGGCACGTTTGGGTTGGATAGCTCTCCCTCTCTCTCTCCTCTCTTTCCCCTCTCTCTCTCTCTCCTCTCTTTCCCCTCTCCCTCTCCTCTCTTTCCTCTCTCTCTCCCTCTCTCTGTGTCTCTCTCTTTCTTTCCCCTAAGGGACACTAGTGCACACTATCTCTCCTCGTGTTCTGCTGGTCATGTTACTGATGTGCTCCTCGGCACAGCCACAGAGAGCCTGGCTTTCATGTCGGATCACTGCGTCTGCTCACAGACTGAAGAACGAGCACAAGTGTTTATTACACAGGCTAAAGATATTTGCATTTACATTATTATTTACGCCATTAGTAAAGCATATTATTTTGGGGGGGTGAAATATCTGTGAAACTGTCAGCTGTCTGCAACAATGGGATGAGCCTGCTTAAAAATTAAACATATGAAGCATAAAACTGCATGTATTAAGGAAACTTTTTGTGGGAGTTTGTGTAAAACAAAAAGCTGGTAGAACAGGTGGGAAATTGTGAAACCTGCTGACGTGGGTGAGTATTCTCTGTGGCAGGTCTCTATCTCACACACACACATACACACACACACAAACACACACACACAACATGCACTCATGCACTTACACACACATGTCCTCTCTCTCTGTGTCACACACATAATTTTCACAACCTCCACACGGATCAATGTGATACACTATACAAACGTATTATGTTATTATTAGAATATTATTCTTACAAAGCATTAATATATTCAGGCTATATATAGCTGCAGAAAATGAAAAATCTCATAAATGAACATCTATTAAATACATATTTTAAACTATCTGTCGTGATATGGCTCGAGCACCAGCACTCTCAGTTCAATCCAGTCCTTAGGACTCAGATCAGGATCTAATTGCCAATTCATCTGAATTTATTAAAGAACAGTTTCAATTACATCAAACCACCACTGAGTTCTGATGCACCAAATTAAGTTAGGACACTTGATTGTGTCTGTCTGGAAAATCCCAGAGTATTTGAAGGGCCACAATTTTCTGTTGGAACTTCTGAGGAGGAACTTTTCTGTCCTGGAGAGAGAGAGAGAGAGAGAGAGAGCGAGAGAAAGAGAGAGAGAGAGAGAGAGAGAGAGAGAGAGAGAGAGAGAGAGAGAGAGAGAGAGAGCTGGCATTACAGAGGAATAGTGGGTTAAATCACTTACTGAAGATTTTTAATGACATTTCAGTGTTCCTCGTATAATTACTCTTCATCTAAGATATCCCATAATGATGTTGGACAGTCTCGGTTCAGGCTCGCTGGCTCGCTTCATTAGCGTGTCATTCCCATTTCACATCACAAGATTTAATTGTAATGCTGAATATGCGCTGCTCTCTGCACAAGCCTAATCAAAGTGGATCCACTTGTATTATTAATATCAGAGTATCGTCCAGCTTGCTATTTTTTTTTTATAAATAAAAGAATACAGATGCATGAATCCGCTGTCATTTATTAGGCCGATGCTGGCATATCCGCCAGACAGGCGAGCTCAACCTTTCCTCGGCTCCTCGCCATTGCACTCATCAAGATGAAGAAGAAAAAAGAAAGGGAAAACCCTGCATTAAATATACATACTAATTCCTGCATGAAGTAATCAGAATACAGAGCAGGTGACATTGGGTACTCAGCATTCAAATGATTGGCAATAATGAGGCATGGAAAGAAGGTGGACGGCCTGAGAAAGACAGAGAGAGACAGAGAGAGAAGGAGAGAGAGAAAGGTCTCAGACAGACAGACAGAGATCTAGCAGAAGAGGATTAAGGGTTTATGTCTCTCCTCTCCTCAGCCTGAAGGTGTGAATAGGGGAATGAATGAATGCAGATGAAGCCGTTTTCCTCCATCCTTCTCCTGTCCAGTGACTCCACTGCTCTCTGCTGTGATGACTGCACGATTTCAAATGGCACAACTTCTCAGAGATTAAAGCAAATGACATTTAGAAGAAATGAACTCCCTCTTTTTGGTGTCTCTAAATGCAAGAACCTAAGTTCTGCAATGTCCTTCAATGTCACTTAATACGATTTCAAATACAGAGTATAGGCCTATCTTATTAAATTATACCTGCATAAGTCTTTAAATGAACAAAAAATTCCTTCAGTGCACAATTGATTAAGCAATGTTAAAGACAGATTAGTTAACTAAAACCATTTCTGTTCAACACTACAGATGTTCTGATTTTTTCCCTCATTAAGCCTGATCTCCAGTTTTAGCTCCAGCTGATGTTGTCATGATGGAACCTGGCAATGGCGGTGACTCGAGTCCTGGACTTGGACTTAAGTCTAACTTAAATCACGGTTTTCGTGACTTGTAACTAGTAACTACGTTACTACAGCCCACTACAATTCATTAAGGTAGCCAGAGTGGGCTGTAGAATGGGACCCCATTCAGGACTTGCTTGGACTTGACTTGAGTAGCAGCTTAAAAACATTGAACTTGACTTGGATGTGAGGGTGAGATGACTTCAGACTCAATTTAGACTTGAGGTAACTGAAAATTGACAACATGCTATGATCACTGACTTCAATCCGATGCATACATGTTCATATACACTATTTGTGTGTGAGACCAAAAGCATGGTGTTTTCTCCCATACTTCTGCGTCAGAGGTATGGACTAAGCTGTTATGCTTTATCTACATCCTGTCCACTCTTGGTCCCTTCTCTTCCTCACACTCTCTCTCCATCTCTCCTCACTGCATGCTTAGTGGTGATCAGCATCCTGCCCTTTTTCCTCCCGTGTAGTCCACCAGCCACTCCGTAAGCCTGATGATATTCACACCAATCTTGCTTTTTCTACCCAATATGCGTTTGATCTCCTATTTGCATGTAACTGCCCACAAGGCAGGAAAATTATTTGGATTAGATTTTTTCTCTCTCGCTCCCTCTGCAGCATCTTCTCAATATACCTGAGGGTGATGGTGTCATGTTTCCCCTGACGTGTGAACACACACAGCCACACTCACACACACACATGCACCCACAATGTCAAAATTGACATGTATTACTCTCATCATGGGGACGCTCAATACATGCCAACCCATGCACACACAGACACACAGACACACACACACACACACACACACTAATAATAATAATAATAATAAGAAGAAGAAGAAGAAGAAGAAGAAGAAGAAGAAGAAAACAAAGGGAAAACAAAGATTAACAACCAAACTGCACTATTAGAAAGAAACCCTAAAGGGTTCTTCGGTTTGTCCCTTTCAAACTTTTCTGAAAAGGTTCCAAGTAAAAGCCTTGCAGAAATCTAGAACCCTTAACTATCCAAAGAACCCCTGAGGAACCCTTTTTTCTAATAGTATAGGCAACTAACATCAGGCTTTTTACGGTTAGGATAGTTTTAAGGCCTGAGAAAACAGGTGTGTTTTAAGGCAAGATGAAAAGTGTTGGAGATTGTATAACTGTAAAAGCATTTCAGAGTCAGGGGACCACTATAGAGAGGGCACAGTCACTAAAGCGACGGAGTTTAAGAAGGAATAGTGAGCGAGCCAGTGGTGGAGGACCTGGGGATGTGGGTTGGCTGGTAGGGAAGAAGAAGATCAGAACGATAGTAAGGGACAACATTATTAAGGGATTTGTAAGTGAGGAGAAGAATTTTGAAGTGAATGTAATTTTTTCAGGAAGCCATTGAAGATTGTGAAGTAAATGTGTGATATAGTGCTGAGACTGATGGTGAGAAGTCGAGCAGCTGAATTTTGAACAAGTTTATGGAGAGACTTTAGAGCAGTGAATTATAGTAATCCAAGTGGCTAGAAACAAAGGCACAAATGATAGATTCACCAGCCACGTACGAGAGACAAGGTCTGAGCTTTGCCCAACTATACCCAATGGATATTTAATACCTGCTCCTTAAACTTAGACCTGGATTTAAACAAGCAGACCTATGAACATTACTGGAGCAGAGTTTAATTTGCCCTCTTTGCCGCACTTTAACCTCTGTTGGAGCTGCATAACACCCATCTGAGAGTGAGAGTGTGTGTGAGAGAATGTGAGAGAGAATGATTGGGATGGGGTGGATCTGAATATATAGAAACGTCTTGCTGGCTCTAGATCAGGATATTTGGTCACATAACTCATAATTCAACCCTCTGTCTTCCTGAGCGATCTAAGATAAGAGAGCCAATTATCATAACAACTTACAGGTTTCCATGGTAGAAAGTCATCAAGGTTGAGGAGAAAGGCCTAAACATTTCTGCATTACTGATCCAGCAGTATAATTTAGAGAAACAGATCCAGGATTTATATTTGTTATCATATCAAAGAGGAGACGTGCCGGTATCAAAAGCGTGTGAGGAACTCGCCGCCTGTGGGCCTTTCTCTGGCGCTGCATTCCTTATTCCATTTTATCTTTCTCGGTGTTGACTAATGTCAGTAACAGCTACCGGTAATAAACTGCTTGTTAGGGCTTCGCTGTTGCCTCGGAGCGCAGCGCTTTGATACTCTGTCAGCCCATTTGGCTGCATTTCCTGATTACTTCTCACCCCGACTGCATGTTTATTGATTGAAAGTTAATAAAGCGCGCCACCACATGAACGCCTTCATTTAACGGAAGACGTTTGGTCTTTAAAGTGTGTCTCCCTGTTTTGTTTTGTCTGTGTGGGAGTGTGTGTGTGTGTGTTAGGCAGGCTAGTTTGGAAACATGCTGTGGTAACAAATTCCTCCATGTAGTGCATTCATCCAGACCCAGGACACTGTCAGTCTCTTTGTTCCTCTGCTGAAATCTCTGATTCGGGCCAACGCGGCCTTACGCTCAGTTTCATCTCGTGAGAGGAGGATGCTCAAGCCAGCGTGACAGCAGAAGGCCTTTTCTCATGCCTCTTTGTTGTGTGTATCCGCTGAGCCATGGTCTGGCATTAAATCAGAGTTACGTCTTTAAAAATTCAGTCAACAGAGCCTGGCAAACAGCAGACTCCCTCTTTCCTATTCATGTATGCAGGTGTACATTGTATCATGGCATACGTTAGTGAGGGCCACGGAGGCACGACATGGCCATTCCATCAAAATTTGATGTATTCATTTATGGCGGCGAGTGAGCCCTGTTATTTACAGATAGCATGCTGGAGTTTAGTTGGCAGGAGGCAAGCGGGTGACGTGCGACAGGCGAACGCTGCTTATCTGAGGAAGGAGCTAGACAGCATGCCTCTGGCACCACTCAAGATCGCGCCTTAGAAATTTCATGCAATTCACATGTTCCCCATGTTCCTAGTCTAAGCGATGCTTTATTTTGTGTATTAGAATTACACATCTGAGGCTAGTATGTGTGTGCGTGTGTAGTGGGTACTTGTCGTGTCCCTGCTGTCGTAATCACTCTCTTTCTGTATTTACACCCTTGTTTAGTATCGACTTTTCAGGGTCAAATTAAAGTGCTTTAGCCCGGGGCTGGCTCTGAGCTTTGTGTACTGATGTGTTTGCAGAACGCTCCTCAGCTCTCGCTCCTCTCGACTCTCCTCTCACTTCCTTGCATGTTTTTTTCTCAATTTAGTTATTATAAAATACCCAGTGGCTTTACCCATTTTGGCCAGTCTGAGCTGCAGCAAAATGTAAATACAGAGCACTGAAAGTTAATTTACAGTAATCATGGCTGTAGTATAAATTAGTTACCCCGCCTTCATTACTCTCACACACACACATTCTCCACTTCCTGGCTGTAACGTTTTATGTTGCGCCTTTCTTGGATCCAACCCAAAAAAGAAAATTGTCTTCATGTCAAAATGTATTATGAACATCAAAACATTTCTGTTTACAGCATCACTGTCGTGTCAATTAAATCTGATAAATTATTCAAACATTTATCTTCCCCCAGCCAGGGGGAATTTTAATCATGCACAGTATTTACTTTAATTTAGCACTGTCAAGTGTGCGTTTGTGTAAAATCCCTCATATCATTAAAGATTTATCAGTTGAAATCTGTTTGGCTTTTTTCTAGTGTTAATTGGCTAAGCGGCATGCAGCAGCACTCTGCCAGCAACAAGTGATGCTGTGAGGTGGCGTGGGATTGGTTAGACTGTGGTCACATCACGTTAAGGGGAAGAAAGGTCAGTAACATGCTCAACAATACTTTTATTTAAATTGAAAGCAAAATCACAATTTTTGCCTGTGGTGCTTGGCTGGTACCCTGAAGCGGCGCCAGTTCCAGCACCAGCACCGGCACCTTGTTAGTGTAAAAGGGTTTTGTGTGAGCAGGCCATTGACTGAGGCCTGATTTGAAGGAGACTGCAGGTTGAAACTCAGTGTGATAGGAGTATATGAGAGCTTATTTGAGGTATTTTGTAAGGAGCAGATCAGTGTGGCTCATGCATTTTTCTCTCTCTTAAACGCACACACAAAAACACACACGTGTGACCTGTGCTCCTCTGCTGTTACTGTAACCACAGCCAGGTGTTTTCCCCAAGCGATACTGACGTTTTCAGGCCTGCAGACGCTGATGTAATTGCTGTTCGCAGTGAACAAGGAAAAAAGGAAGAACTTGCACTGTTTCCTCAGATTTAGGCTCCAGAAAGAGGAGAAAGATGACCACTAAAATCTGTCTGTGTGTGTTGGCGTAGGTGTCTGTCTTTCTATCCGTCTGTCTGCATGTGTGTCACTGCATCCCAAGACAGCGAGCAATACAATGACAAGGAGACGGGATGCTTTTAGGGAGGGCAATATCAATTAATGTATTCATGATATTTATATATTTAAATATATTTATAAGGGAATAACCCATAGAGGGTGGCAGTCCCCGTCTTGCTAATGACATGCAAATGGAGTGTAATACCTAATGTTTTGTTCTGTCTCAAGTTTATTCCAGCGTGTTCCATGGTGGGTGTGTGTGAGGAACACCAATGGTCTACTGGAAAGCCGGATTCTGATCTTTTATTCATGATGCAGTCTGAGATCTTCAGAATCTAACGCAGAGATGGACAATGAGAAACCCCAAACCTCAAATGGATACGCTTCTCAACAAATAACTTCCATTTTAAAGACACAAATGTGTGTCTACTTATTCAGCTAGATGTTGTTGAGAGACTGAACTGCCATTAATAATTCCACTGACAGTGAATTGTTTTATTTACTTTTACTTTTAGCTTTTCATCACCGCACACTTTTAAGTGCAGTAGCCTATTGAAACATGCAAGCTGGCCTTCAGGTGTGTTTTGCAAAATTCGTGTTTGGTACTTAAACAGCATTTATTCAGAGGTAATGATTGCAGTTGAAGGCCCAGGGCCTCTGGAAGGTTCATGCTGAATATGAGCCTTATACATTTGCATTTCTCCCAATATCTTACCATGGGGAATTCACCTTTCAGATGAGTTTGACTGCATTATATTAAGTCAGGGAATACCCTGCCCACTGATAAGCACCATATTTCATTAAACTGAAAATGACTCTGTGAATACATCCGTTACGTACACAACCAATAGGGGTCTGTAAGCCCCTGCTATAGATTTTACAGGCCAACCCATGTCAATGGTAAGCACTCTTAATTGTGTTATTTGATTGTATATTATTTGTTAAGGGTTGGCAATCAATATCAGAGATCAATGAACATGCAGGCTGGTCTCTTAAGCCCAGTGCAATGTGGCTCCTAGTTGGGTGGCCTGTACTTCTGAAAAAAAGTTCAATTTTCCAAATTTACATTCCAAGACAGCGGAGATAAATGCCACATGATGCACCACACACACACACACACACACACACACACACACACAGACTCTCTCTTGTATTACTATTTCTGCATGATATTTCCTTTGTAATTGTGGTATTATAATATTGTGTAACAATATTGTAGTTAATTAATGCTATGCATACACCCAACCCTAATCCTAACCTTCACTCCTCTACTCCAAACCAAGTTCTTTGGATCTTTCAGTTCAAAATCTCGAAAGCTGCCTCTTTTTGTAAAAGAAAAAAAAAAAAACCCAGCTCTACCAGCTCAAATCATCATGGGGGCATTTGGTCCCCATAAGGAGATAAACAAACACACACAGACACACACACACACACACACACACACACACATACACGTACACACACACACACACACACACACACACACATACACGTACACACACACACACTGTTATCAAAACACATTTAGATAAGGTCTGCCAGTATCTGTTTTGTCATGTGTAATGTTGTTTTGGTCACAGAGGACAGAATTTTTCCTGTGAGGCCTCCTGATGGCTGATAAGATGTCACAAGACTCGCTGTTTTGTTTAGGTCTCTTGTTCTTATAAACTTTTCCTATAGGCTGTCAGGTGTTAGACCAATCAGGATGGTTCTATATAGGTTTTAAATTATTTATAAAAATCTGTATACATTTATAGCATATTGCAAATTTGAACATACTCAAAGGAGTGGTTAAATAACTGAGGACATTATATTAAAAGCTAAATTACTATTGATATGTCTACTTGATTTTTCATTTACCTCGGCAAATCTGCTTTGCTGATGTTGACATTTGGAAAATTCTTGATTTACATAATTAGACAACTTTGATCAGTGATTTGTGAAATCCTCTTTTATAGCAAGGATGACTTGTTTTCACACACACAGCTCGCAGTCACTGCAGTAATACTGTGAGTCTCCGGCTTAGAGCTGACATTTACAACAGCGTGTTCAAATGTATGGCAAAAAAAGTATGAAAAATACCACTTAATTTAGCAAACACACACACACACACACACACACACACACTAAGCTATTTATTTTCTTTAAATCTTATCTTAACTATTTTTATTATTATATTTTTACTTTTTACTATGCTGCTGTAACACCTAAATTTCCCACCTGGGTCCAATAAAGTGTTATCTTATCTTATATTATCTTATCTTATCTTACACACACATCTATTTTAGTATTTTAAATAAAAGATGCATTTTTGGGAAAGGGAAGAAAAGTAACTTTTCTAAAACAGGACAAAGCACACTTTAATAACAACATCTACCCCTCTTTTTTAGGTGTCTTATCTCCTGTGAAAAAGCAGAGAGAGAGAGAGAGAGAGAGAGAGAGAGAGAGAGAGAGAGAGATGCACTTCTTGACTGAGTGTCAAAAATACAGCCATTCACGGGAAATCTACATTAGAAAACTTCAGAATGTTCATCCTCAATTCTACACAAACACACACACATGCAGAGCCCTGATTGGCCTTTGCACTGATAGTGTTTATTTGTAATTGCTATTTTTAAAAACATTTATTTGTCATTTCATTGCTTTGGCAATACTGTTACTGCTGTAAAGGCCATGCCTATAAAGCTTATTGAATTGAATGAAATTGAATTGAAATTGAGAGAGAGAGACTGACTTGCAGCTGTCTCTCAGATGGGCAGACACAAACCTCAGACTGCTGTAATCCTAATAAGTGAGCATGGCCACTTTAAAGGGGGTTAAAAGACCTCCATCACACACACACACACACACACTCTCTCTCTCTCTCGCTCT
This sequence comes from Olivaichthys viedmensis, assembly GCA_028565825.1. Taxonomy (NCBI): domain Eukaryota; kingdom Metazoa; phylum Chordata; class Actinopteri; order Siluriformes; family Diplomystidae; genus Olivaichthys; species Olivaichthys viedmensis. Next base: position 6,982,480 of record JAOUQW010000014.1, read on the forward strand.
CTCTCTCTCTCTCTCTCTCTCTCTCTCTCTCTCTCGCACACCATCTCAGCAGGTGGGCATCCTCAGGTAGCCATTCTACTTCAATCACCCTTTCTTTGTTATATCAGTATAGTCTGTTAAACACACTCAGGTCCAATATTACTCTGGTCAAACCTATTGTCAGATAAGGAAACAAAGTGAAAAAGGGATAAGGGACAATGGACAAAGTGTAGCCAACGTTTAAAGATATCTGAGATCCCATCATAGTTCTGAGCAAATGGATCATTTATCAACCCTAAAAGTTCTTGTTTCAACCTCTGAGGCGCAGCTTTTCTGTATTTTCTCTTCTGCTTTTGAAGAATTTCAGTGTTTAAGTCAAAGCTGCGCTTGATCATTTAAAGATAGCAAAAGATACACTGTCCGTCAAAAGTTTGGGAACACCTTGGTTTTCTTTGTTCCAAAATTTTCAAGCATTATTTGATTTTTAATGAGCCCAAACACACATCAAATCTGTGCAAGAAGAGGAAGGAGGCAGTGCTGTGTGTAATGGAACAGCTTGCCCTGTCACTCGACCTTAACCCAGTCAAGCTGCTCTGGAAAAACTGACTAGTCGTATGAAGAAAGTGTGTACAGCAGTTATAGCTACAGAGGGGGGGTTATGATGAACGTATAGTTTTATTGTTTTTTTGTTATTATCATACATATTTACGCGTGTGATGTTGTTTTCCTAAATCATTAATATGTTTGCAAACAGACAAAGGAAATGTTCATTTATGAAAAACATTTTGAAAAGCTACGTGTCTGCTAACGTTTTACAGGTTGAGTATCATGAAAGTAATGAATCCAAAGATTCCTTCCTATGTCAGGGTCTGTCCACACATGACATGTGTTTGGTAAACTGTGCTATGACTGCTTTAATCATCCCACAAGGCATTCCAGCAGGAAACAAACTCTCATGCTAAATGTTAGCGTTCAGTCGCTGTATTTATCATCCCATAAGTACACTTCTCACAAACTGAGCTGAGCACTTCTCTAAGGGAGCTACTGAAAGTGGATACACCAGGACTGGCTAGCTGAATACGGGTTATTATAAATGATCTTGGTCTCCACAGTTGTATGGGGTGGACTTATTATTGTCAGTGCAGCACACAGCCTTTGCTCCATCAACTAGATAAATATTTGACTGCCATTCCAGAAATTGGAAGAGGGCTCATTTTGGAGGCGCATGGTCCGTGTCCAAGACTGGCTTCTTGTGTTTGCCCGTGCCATGTCGATTCCTCCACTGCAGGTCCACACAGTATGAGGTAAATTAAAACTCTGATTTGGGTAAAAGAATAATTTAATATTCCTGCATTTCCATGTTCTCAATATTTAATTACAACCTACTGTATGCTGAAGCCTAATCTCGGACTTAAGGCAGAGCATTAAATTAATCAGAGGGGGGAAAAAACGTTAGTATTCTCTTGCCCACTAGTATGTGTGTGTGTGCGTGTGTGTGTACTTACAGGATTTTGAGGCCGGTGAGGCCACGGAGGGCGGAGCCGCTGATGTGTCGGAGCTGATTCCCAGAGAGACGCCTGCAGGCGAAGAAGAGCGTCAGTGAGACACACAACACTAATACCTTTAACAGGAGTGTGTGTGTGTGTGTGTGTGTGTGTGCGTGTAAGAGAAACAGAGAGAGAGAGAGAGATTTGAGGTCCAGGTGTGGAAGAGTTTGCTTTTAAGGATTTACAGAGACATTTTGATTTTCAATAAACTGAATTTGCGTCTTAGATACTTTTGTTTATTTATTCAAATTGTAAACTACAAATATTTCACCACACTTTATCACATTTATACTGCCTTCCTCTCTCTCTCTCACTCTGTCTCAATGTCTCTCTGTCTTATCTTTCTCTCTCTCTTTGTCTCTTTCTTTCTGTCTCACTCTCTTTGTCCCTTTGTTTCTTTCTCTGTCTCTCACTCTGTCCTTCTCTATTCCAGTATCTCTCTGCCTGTCTGTCTCACTCTCTTTTTTCTCTCTTAGTCACTCTTTCAGTGTCTCTCTCTTTTTCTCTCGCTACCTCGCTATCTCTCGCTCTTTTTTGTTCCTTTCCCTCTCTTCTTCTGTCTCATCCTCCATCTCTCCATCTCTGTCTATCTCTCTTGGTCGATCTTTCTCTCAGTGCCTTTGTCTCTCCCCGTCTCTCTGCCTCTGTCTCACTTCCCTGTTCTCCTTTTTTCTCTCTCTCTGTCTCTATGTCTTTCATCCTGTCTCTCTTTCACTCTCCCTCACTGTCTCACGGTCTGTCTTTTTCTCTGTCTTTCTGCCCGTGTCTCTCTCGTTGTCTTTCTCTGTCTCTCTGAGAATGCATGTGTGTGTGTGTGTGTGTTTCCCTCAAGGGGGAGTAACACAATGTCTCTACAACATTAGAGTTTTTATGTCACTGCACATTTGGACTCCATAAAGAGCAAAGCGAAGTAAATACACACACACACACACTGGAGGTTTTAGTAGATGACACACTGGGCTGTGCCAAACCGCACTGAGACTTTAGGAGTGAACAAAGCAGCATCACACCGTCACATATACACAGTTCTGTTAGCCAAAACCGTTTCTAAACAACATTAGAGTAAAATCAGAGGTGTAAGGTTCGACAGCTTGGTTCTCAGTTGGCCGTGTAAATGACAAGCAGATCAGAGCAGATTGCCGGATTAGCAATGATGCAAAATTTCTCTCCTTTCCATGCACAGTGGGCGGGGCTAACATTGGATAATGCTTGTGTGAGTCCCACCCTCACCAATCACAGGGCTGATGTTGCTTGTCCCGCCCACATAGCTTTTGTCCAAATGATGAGTTCCCACTTGAACGTTCTCTTCAAGTCTGAGCAACCTAGCAAACAAAAGCTAACCTAGCAAGCGTATGCTTAACCCAGTCAGTAAAACCTAACCTAGCAAATTAAAGCTGACCTAGCGAGCAAAATTAAACAAGCGATTGAAAGCTAGCTAGCAAGTGAAAGCAAACCTAGCGAGCAGAAGCCAACTTAACAAACAAAACCTAGGCTAGCGAGTGAATGCAAACTAGCATGTGAAAGATAAACTAGTGAGCGACACCTCACCAAGCAAGGAAAAGCTAACCTCGAAGTGAAAGCTGACCTAGCCAGCAAAAGCCAACCTCCCTGCTGAAAAATCCAGCTTGCTCTGACCAGCTACCAGCTGCCAAAACACAGGCCGAACTGGTCAAACTGGTAGACCGGCTTAGCCAGCTAGGAATTCATTTTTCAGCTTCCTTATAACTTGACTAAATTGATCAGTAAATGTTTGCGATTTTCTAATTGCCTTACAGTTGTGTTATTTTAATGTTACATTAGTAGCTGTAATTCATAAACCGTTTCCATCTACCAGCTTGACCAGCTTGGTCTGTGGTTCTGGATTTTTCAGCAGGGCTAGCAACCATAGTCAACTGTGCTAACTAGTAATTATAATAATAATAATAGCTGGCTAGGTTGGTACAAGGAGGGTTGAACAATCCCAATTTTTGCCGCTTGCGCCTTTGTGTTTAGTTCTGCAAGAGTGGCATAGCAAAACAGAAGGATGCCAGGTGAACAGTGTTTTGCTCGCACATTTCTGTCTCATTTACACTTTCTGTCTTTAATATTACATTTAACTTTGGTATCATACAAACATACAAACATTGCGACGTGTCAAAGCTAGCTTTGTAGTTTGGGCAGCTGTTGCACTAGCTAAGCGCAACCACGGAAACCAACAGTGAACTTGAGACAGGAACGTTTCCTAACCACCAACATGTCACATTTAGGGCAACGCAAGGCTAAAAAACTGCTGCTGTGTGAACGCCGGGACGGTCAAAGTTATTTAAAGCCGAAAAGAATGTTTGATTGAAGACGCGTGTAGGTCATGAACTCAGTAAATCTCTGTGTTAGGCACACACACACACACACATCCATAGAGCCCTGGTTCACTAAAACACACGCAGTGGTGATGAAGGTGACAGATAAATGCTAATGATGGAGAGCTTTCCAAGACACATGTGGGTTCGAAACAATCAATCTGCTACTCAGATAAAAACCAGCTGCTGGATGAATCTCACCAAATGAACGTATGGATTTGAGTTTCACAAGATTTTCCAACCCAATTTCACTCACAGTGTGTGGTAAAATTCTATGGACTAAGAGTGATGTAGCTGTATTTGATATTTATGAATTTGTAATGAAAGTTAGAAGCACTAGCCAGCATTAGTGGTGTATACTATAAACATTTATTAAATTACATCCTCTCAGAAATCCTGTCTGGTTAGCTCATGTTAGCTAGCTGGCTGTGAAAATACAATATAAATATGAGAAATCCTCTCAGAAATTATGTCAGGTTCACTTATGATAGTGTTGGCAGTGAAGACTATCAACATTTATGAAACGGACATAAAAATCCTCTCAGAAATCCTGTCAGGTTAGCTCATGTTAGCTAGCTGGCTAGCATCAGCAGTGAAGATAACATTCTGAAGATGACAAAAAAAAAAATCCTCTCAGAAATCTTGTCAGGTTAGCTCACGTAAGCTAGCTGGCTGCGAAAATAAGCATATATGAATGCCAATTACTTCCATCTTCCTACTGACATAAAGATTTTCTTATATGGTCTTGTTCGCTAGCTAAATGCAATCATAAGAACGACTTCTGGTGATCAATGAACAAAAATACGACAACAGTACATTAAACAAAACAGTGCAAAAATGTTACCTATGGTATTGTGTGTGCAGAGTATTGCAATATATCGTTTAACTGATTATCGGCACATGCCTAGCATGTTCTACACGTTATGTATTATGTGTTATGTATTCTTAATGATAATCACATCATTGTCCTGTTACAATCCACTCATGTAAAGTTTATGAAGCAACAACCGCTATCCTCAACACTCACCCTAACCCAAATTGTTTACTTCACACACCAGTTGGAGCAGCTACAATTCTTACTCATTTGGACCAGTTTAAATATATATATATTTTTTTTGTGAGAGCACAACACCAACATCTGTATCACTCCGAACCATAAAACGCCTCCATCATACGAGGTGTGAGTCGGACTCTAGCTTTTTCTCGCCTTTTTACCACTAAAACCTTTTTCATGATAAAAAACAGTTTTTTGATGATGAAGCCAAATTTGGGCTCAAAAGTGTACTTCTATGAATTCGCTGGGAAACCTCTTAGGTTATTGAGGGTCTGAGAATTTGGTTTGAGGACGGATGGTTAGCATTAGCAAAACCCCCCCATGCTAAGCATCTGTCTTCTCTTAGACGCCTCATTGGGGGCCAAAATACCGTACAACTTTAATCATGTCCCTCCTTGTTTGGGGGGCTTAATTTGGGTTTGTTTGCGGAGAGGTAATTGCAGTCGTAACCGAGGAGGAGCATTGTGTGCACGGGGAGAAGAAGAAAAATAAGATCCTGACAGGCGCTTCGCGTCGCCGTAGCCTCAGTTTCCTTCGGCGCTTGGCCGCTGCTCAGTGGAATCTGTGTGGAGAAATGTAGGGGTTTTTTTCCACGCCGGCCGTGATCCATGTGTATGGCGCTTGTCATCCGATCATAACACGGAACTTTATTTATTGTACTTTATTGGACAACTATTTGTTGACTAATTCTCCCTCGCAGCTAGGAACACATTTGTTTTGCATTGCATTTTTCCCCCCCATCAACTCAAAGCTGGGTAAATGTGAAGCTTGGATTGAAAAAATGCTATGCCACAGTCTGTGCCCAGTAAATGGCTCCAATAAATGCAGTGACCTGTTATAAGACTTGTGCTAAATAAAATAGCTGTCTTGTTATATAAATTTATAAACAATATGAACTCATGCAAATAATCTTTTAGAAAAAAAAAATTGCCGTCTTGTATTTAAAATAGCCCGCAGTCTACATTGCTGCTGACTAGGCTGTAGCTCTTGTAGTTGGCTATGTGCTAGTTAGTTTTGGGTCCTGAAACCTACAAGCCTGTTTAATTAATTGGCTTTTAATGTGTTGGCCTTTTCAAGACATGACATGACATGTTAAGCAGCATATTACCTTAATAATATTTTCCAGGGGAAATATGATGCTCGCACAGAAAGCTTTTTGCAAATAAGAAATCTATTTATTTCCGTCCTGGTTAATGAAAAACGGAAAACATAGCTAGCTACACTCTATTGCATTTGAGACTCCGCAATGGACTTTAATTACATGTGTCTGCCAAATATGTAAATTACATGGAACATTTACATACAAACGGGTGACAAATGAAAGGAAAAAAACAACATAAAGTGTGTTAGTAAGGTGTCGGCCCACCACAAGCTGCCAGAACAGCTTGAATGCACTTTGGCAAGTCTCTGGAACTGTACTGGAGGAACTGATAGAGAACAAAAAGATATTCCCTCAGTTGGTGTTTTGATGATGGTGGTGGAGAGCCGCTGTCTAACATGTCACTCCAAAATCTCCCATAGGTGTTCAACTGGGTTGAGATCTGGTGACTGTGAAGGCCACAGTATATGATTTACATCATTATCATCCTCATCAAACCATTCAGTGACCCCTCGTGCCCTGTGGATGCACTCATTTATTCAGGTCTTTCCTTTCATTGCAAACATTTAGTCTTGTATATACTCTGATTTTAAATGTACAGTTTGTAATTTCTGGCAAAATGGTTAAAAAAAAAATTAACGACTCATCCTGCACTTGGCTACTTTTAAGCTTGTTCAGATTTGGCGAGGGTGTGCCATATCTTGAATGCTATTGGCTGTTGTTGAAGCGCCTAGACACATCCCACTTTGACTTTCTGCGTTTCTAAAGGAAACATGTCAACATACGGAATTATCACAACCATCAACCGGTTTTATGGGCGCTTTATCGCTTCGAGTCTCGGAATGCGAACACAGAGGAAAGATGATAATTTTATTACATTTCCATTTGAACAAATGGCCTTTTTTTCAGCATATATTCCTACATAGGGTACAAAAGCGATTATCTCTCATCCTAAATAGGGCACTAGGTAGAGAGCAGGGAACCAAAATGCATTCAAAGTGACTGAATCACTGGCGCTTTGCTTACAAACCGTCGATCAAATGGTCTTAATTATCTGATGAGGTCACATTGTTGGTATTTCAGCACGGAGTGGAAAAATAGAGAACCCTCTCCTCAGGCTAAACGCTTTTAGACCCAGTGAAGAATCCCAGCATGGAAAAACCCGCTCCGCTTCCTCTCGCTGCGAAACTGAAAGCGCTCTCATCTCCTGGAAGATGACTTTATCATCTGTGTGACCTTTGACCTCTGGGGAGTGCGCTGCCCGCCGCGCCTTTGGACTCTCTTGTAAAATGTCGGATCGGTTTCACCGTGTTTCCACGGATCTTCATGCCCGAGCTCGTTGCACCCAAGTGGGCGATAAAAAAGCACATTCATGACACTTTGAGAAAGTTGTAGAAGGTATACATAGTGCTTCATAACACTGTTATAAAGGCAAATTTGATTACCACTTTAGTTAGAGGGCATTAAAATCATTCATTTGGCTGGCATATGGGCTTCATAAATAAGTGAAGTTGTATTGGAATGGTGCTTCATAATAGTTTTGAATGCAAACGGAGCACCAGCTCTTCAGTTGAAGAAAATTCAATTCCATGCTAGAAGTAGATTCAGTAAATATAGTTTCCAAAAGGTAAGATGACAGTGAATACTTTATAGAAGATTTCTCAATGCCTCATAAATGTGCAGTTAGAAAAGGCAAAATAATAACTTTTAAGATAAGGTTAAAAAGAAAAGTATAAATACAACAGTCTCAAACGGTCGACCCATAATGGTAGATGAGGGTTCTCAAGTATTCACTCTGTCATCTTACCTTTGGGGAAACTGTATTTACTGTATCTACTTCTTATAGCAGCATGGAATTGAATGTTCTTCAACTGGGTCCATTTGTTGGGTTGTGTTCCAAATTTGATTAGAGCTGTAATGTGTGTCAGTGGAAACACGCAATGAATTTTACATACTGATGACTACAATGTTAAGATTAATGAAGGCACCACCGTCTTTTGACAGAAGAATCGGATGAAGAATATTTTCAATGGAATGATACTAAAATAAATTTTTCCACCAGGATATTTTTATGTGCTCGGCTATAGTTTCTTTAATACACATGAACAGAATAATAAAAATAAAAAAAGTATACTACATATATTATGCTCAGGTCATTTTTAGCCGAGCGTAACAAGGGAAAATAAGTGTTAATTAAATGTCTGGTGTTTGTAAATGGGAAGCAGAAAGGTGATGTCCCTCCATCTCTTATTTCCTGTCATCAGGAGAAGCCTGAGTACGGAGGGAGTTTTTGGAAGCTCCGTTTGTATCATGATTATTTAAATCAATTAGCATTGAAGGGAAGAAAAGTAATAAACTCGGGATTTTATACCTAAATGTTACAGTTGTATTACTATGAAACCGAAACAGACAACGGCGCACTGCTAAGTACAATGAAAGGCAGCTTTGAGATTGACGGTTTTACAGGAGAAGCTTCCGTACACTTTTCTTACAGGCAAAACGCCTGAAGCGCTGACTTAAAGGCCTGATAAGGTCTAACTATAGTTAATGAATGAGAGGATGAATAGGGCTGACGGAGGAGGAGTAGTCATTAATGACAGGGACACGAGTTCAAAAGGAGAAAGGAAGGAGTGATAAAGATGAGAGTGAGTCCTGCGCACTCTCCCTGTAATCTTTAGTTGATGTGGGATTTGTGGTGCCAATCTTTCAGCCTTTTGTCCTAATATAGCTAATAATTGTTTTTGTTTATTAATGCATTTGACTTTTACACACAGCACCAGGCTGTCTGTCTCTTCATACAACAGCCTTTACATTTCTTTTCGTATTTGGTACTTTTTTTTTGCGTCTAAACACATACACACATTCTGGTTTAGAATGTAATTTTAGGAAATTGATATTCATGTGTATTTACATTGTTGCGGAAACAGAAGAAATCCATATTTCGCGTCTTTTAAGCTGACCACAATACAGAGTAGCGGAGTTTCTCCATTGACGGAAGACTCACCTTCGGTCAGCAATGTCAGAAAAACGCCCCAAACTGCTAAATTCTCACGGACCGATCGGATTTGGAGAAAGCTATGCTTAGTTTTTGCTTCTGAAACGACAAAACAATTCAAGATGTCAAAAAATAGGGCAGAATTGGTCAATACCAACTGCTGTATTCTCTCCAAAGTGTGAAAAGAAAACCATGCAAATGGTTCAGAGCAGAGCTGAGTTCACCAAAACACAGGCTATACTTGGGCGTGAAGTTTGACATCTTGTGAGAACCTTTTGCTATGAATTTGTTAAATAAGATTTGAAATGTTTCAGAAAGCAGCCACAGTATATGCTTCAATTTGGCGTTTGCCTAAAAAATAAACATTTTGCAATTTAACTGTAAAAATGTTGCATCCACTTGTTTTTTTGTTTTCTTTTAATGAACCTCATCAGCAGCGCAACCCTAAAGGCCTCGAGAATAAACTGGCATTTTTATTTCTGGATAGTCCTCTGCATAGTTTACCAACTTAAACAGCATGTTCTGTTTTTAATTCTCATACCGAGTTGGGGATTCAGGAAAACGTATGTAAATAGCAACCACCAGAAGTTTCTACTTTCTACTATGTTTGAATGAGTTTCCCCGTCACCTGAGGGGGAAAAAATTATCTCCTCCCACAAACACGGCTACAACAAACCAGGAATGCATATCGATAAACATCTAGATATATTTTTTTATATAATATTGTGAGAATATTGTAAACCGTGATAAAAAGTCAGGAAATTTAGCAGATGCAGCTTCTATTGTGAGTGTGAAGCTGCTTATCTGTGTTGAAGATTAAAGTCTGCTGATCTGTCTGTGTGTGTGTGTGTGTGTGTGTCTGTGTGTGTCTGTGTGTGTGAGAGAGAGAGATTCTGGGTGTTCATGAAAAGCACTGATCTGAGCACCACAGTACTGAACAAGACATGTTACAAATTATCATGCCGTGTGTGTGTGTGTGTCTGTGTGTGTGTGTGTGTGTGTGTGTAATTTGCTCCATATGAGAGGAGCTGCTGGGTTATGGTTTATTATGGCAGGACTCAGAGTGGGAAAGTGGCCAAAGCACTGCGGTAGGTTCACACACACACACACACACACACACACACACACACACACACAAACATACAGTCACCTGCACTGACACGCGTCAATCAAAATGATCCACTTACAAGGTGAGACAAAGGTGACCTTTGGCCTTTTAACAAAATAATCAAAGCCCTCGTTAATCTGATTACTTAAGGAGAATGGGCCGTTTTCTTTAACTCCATTTGGACGGAGAACTTCTCGAGTGGTTTTGAAAACCTCTAAATATATTAAGTTGTACGCGAGATAATGTGAATATTCCAAAAGGGATTATTCATCATTAAACAACAATAATAAGGTCTGGAAAAGCCAGTGCATTTTTATTACTTTTTCTCTCCCATTATCTTGAGAGGACAACTTATTTTTCTTGACACCCCGTTGGCAGGCTACCATCTACTGCATACATTTGTTGTCTGAAGTTTGCTTCTTTAATTTTGCACTGGAGCTACAAGGCTAATATAGCTAACAAGTAATGGAAGTCTATCTCATGCAAAATATTTTCCTAATTGTAAAAAATGTCCAAATCTTCTTATATAAGCTCCGTAATCTAATTTTTACATAAACACAATTTGTAGAATAGCAGGGATAGTCTGTATTTACACATTTAAATGTATAGATCCACATCACTTTCAGCTTTGGAAGTTAATCCAGCGATTGTCGGGTGAAATTGGTGGAACAATTAGTGCATTCTTTAACATGCGTGTGTTTTGCTGTTCCTGACAATTGGGGAATTATTTAAGACTTGTCACGTCTTAGATGTCCTCTTTTGTCCACTTTCCTAAAGGCCTAGCTTCCTCCAGTTTATCCTAATTCAAAAACATGGAGAAAAAACATTGAAATAACAAGAAAAATAAGAAGTGCTATCTCAAGCTAGCAATAATGATGATAACACCAATGGGTGGCCTCTCGGGACGCTTGTAGTAATGCATGCTGGGACGTCGTGAAAATGATTTATCCGACACAGAATGTTTCTCGTTACTCCGATTTTTCACTGCGGGCCGAAACTGTAAACACAGTTTTTGTGTGAAAATACACAAATTACGCGTGTAAACACACGCAGAGCAGATGTGAATTCCGAACAGCGTCAGGAACGTGATTTGTGTGTTTTGCCGTGGTGTTGTGTTTAGCGAACGTGGTGGGAGAAGGCGCTGCGTATTTCTCGCCTGATTAAGAAACGTTGTCATTTACCTCCCATCGTCTCCCTGATGAGCTGACATGCTCGCTCACAACCTTTCCGTCCTCATCAGCTTCTACTAACATTGGTGTCTTTCTTCGGTTTGTTCGTTCTCAAAGTTGTGAAATTTTGTAAACGATGGATCTTTTATTTCTAAATAATATAAACAACTTCAGTTGATCATCAAACCTCACACAGTTCGGAGGGGTTCATGTTTCGCCCGCTGTGGTCACGCGTCTCTGCTTTTCTGTCCGCAGAAAAATCAACACGGCATTAAAATCTTCTCTCTGTGGTGCTCACAGTCTCTTAAGGAGCTTTTCAAACTGACCAAACTTTATTCATGAAACCACATTAGTATGGACAGAAGAAGTTGTGTTTGTGTGTTGCTTAATTTTAGGCAGGTGAATTTGCAGATCTATTTAGTGTGTGCATTAACATGTGTGTACAGTATACTAGAGTGGACAGCAGATATATTTGGACATAGATGGGGTACATGGAAGGTAGTTTAGGGTAATTAAAGTGGTAAGTGGAATAGTTAGGGGGTAGTTGGACAGTGGAGGTGTAGGTGGAGTGGATGGGTAATTGAAGAGTAGTTGAAGGGTGGAAGCATAGTTGGGGAGTAGTTGGGGTATGGTTGGAGGAAAAATTGGTATAGTTGGGGTTAGCTGAAAAGGTAGTTTGAGAGGCTACTTGGAGGGTAGTTCAGGGTAGCTGGAGGGTTGGGTGGAGTAGTTGGGGGAATTTGGGAGAGTAGCTTGGGGTAGTTTGCGGTAAGCAGAATTAAATGGTAGTTGGAGTAGTTTGAAGGGGTAATTGGGGGTATTTGAGAGGGTAGTTGGGGTTATTTGGGGTAGTAAGTGGGTAGTTCGGTAGAGGGGCAATTGAAGGGGTTACTGGAGAGGTAGGGTAGTTGAATAGTATTGGATGTTAGTTTAGGGTTGTTGAAGGGGTAGATGGAGTAGTTGGAGGGACATTTTGGAAGATGTTTTGGGGTAGTTTGGAGGTAGGCAGGGTTTAAGTAGTAGTTGGAGTAGTTGGGGGTAGTTTAAAGGAGTAGTTGGTGGTATTTGGGAGGGAAATTAGGGGTTAGACAGGGTAGTTGGGGTTATTTGGAGTAGTTAGGTCAAGGGGCAATTGGAAGGGTAGTTGAAGGGGTCACTGGATGGGTGGGGGTAATTGGATGGTAGTTTGGGGTAGTTGAAGGGGTAGATGGAGTAGTTGGAGAGGCATTTGGAAGGATGGTTTGAGCTAGTTTGGGGAGAAGTAGTTGGAGGGTTTTTTAAGGGTAGGTGGGGTATTTTGAGGCTGAAGGGGTAGGTGATGGTAGAGGATAGTTAGAGTAGTTGGAGTAGTTAGAGGAGTGGTCGAAAAGCAGAGGAGGGGTTGTTAGAGATAGCTGGAGGGGAAGGGAGTTAAAGAAAGAAGGGGAAATTAAGTAGTTGTGGGGTATTTGCGGGCGTGGTCTGAGAGTTAGATGTTGGTGATGGTTGGAGGAGGAGTTGGAAAGTAGATAATTAGTTGGGGTATTTGTGATAGTTATGAAGTAATTGGAGGGGTAGTTATGGTTGAGTGGTAGTTGGAGTATTTGAAGGGTAAATGGGAGGTAGTTGTGGTGGATAAGTAGTTGAAAGATGGAAGGGTAGTTGAAGAAGTAGTTGAAAAGTAGAGGAGTGGTTACGGGTTTGGGGTTGTTGGGGTAGTTGGAGCAGTTAAATGGGTAGTTGGGGTAGACAGGTAGAGAGTTGAAGAGTGGAGGGGTAGTTGTAGGTTTTTGGAGTTATAAGTGGGTAGTTAGGGGAGAGTGGAGGGATAGATATGGGTACTTTGGGTGTATGTGAGGGTGGACTGGTAGTTAAAGGGCAGATGGGGGTCGCTGGAGGGGTAATTGGGGAGTAGCCGGAGTACTTTGAGAGTAGTTTAGGGTAGTTGAAGTAGGTGGAGTAGTTGTGTCACGGCCAACCCCGACACAACCGGCACATCCGCACCACACCACCAGAGGTCCCTGTCACCCAAATATTGAACACACCTGACATCAATCACTTCCGCATCACCTCAGTGTTGTTTATAAACCCCGGACATACACACACACACACACACACACACTGCGAAGTCTTGCCAAATATCCCCATGGTTAGCAATTCCAAGCGTTTCTTTGGATTGATTTCTGGTTCTGATCTCTGCCTGTCTTCCGGTTTCTCGTTTTCGGCTCACCCTTTTGTTTTGATTGCTACGCGGACTGATTTCTCTGGTTACGGACTCTTTGCCTGGCTTACGACAACGAACTTGAACTTCCTCAATAAACTGCACTTGGATCCTACCTGTTGTCTCCTGGTCTTCCGTGACAAGGTGGATGTATTTGGGAAAGTGGCTTGGGGTAGTTTGGGGGTAGAGGGCTGGTATGTGCGGACTGTTTGGGGTCTTAAAAAAGCAGCTGGTCTTTCTCCCTCATTCTCTGCTGCTTTTCATCTCCTCTTACTGAGGGACATATAGGAAAAGAGAGAGAGAGGAAGAGAGAGATAAAAACCTGATCCCTCATTTTTTTTTGCTCAGGCATCTGCAGCTGTGCGGCTTAAGGGGTGCAGAAAATGAACGATCCTCGGATTCAAGCCATCTGATCATCACACGCATTTCAGAATATCGTCCTTGTGTTTCCATGTAACTCAGAGTCGGTGTTAATGCATTCACACACATGCACACACACACACACACACACACACACATCACCTTATGTGGGATTCTTGGTCTGTAGGTGTTAAAACTGGGGTTCTCGTGCAACAATTATAACAGCAAATTAGCAACAAACAATAGCAAAGAGGCTGCTAACTTGATCTGCATTTGAACACATATGTTAAATGTGAACGGATTTTATACAGCAGAAGTTGCACCTACTAATGGGCAGGTGTACATTTTAATTTAAAGCTACATTAAAGCTAATGTTGCTTGGTACAACTGTATATGTTTAGTAGCTCATAAACGTCATGTAAAAAGTCATGTTTTTGCCTTGTCACTGCTTGTGACAAGGTAAAAACATTCAACCACACTTTACGTTCTCACTAGGCTATGATCCAAGCTTATCTGGTACAACTGCTCGAGTGTTAGAGATTAAAAACAAGCCGGATAAGCTACAGGTTCCTAACAGATAAGAGGTTAGGAACTGTTATGGTGTGTTATGGCACACCTGCTACAGTTCCAGTCACCTTCTAGACCTTCTGTGAAAGACTCAATTTAGATCTACAAAGATAAGAGCAGTCAGGAGGCAAAACAGGCGAAGCAAGCTGCGTTCGGAGAGCTGATCCACATTAATGGAGGTATTTGGCAGCCTTTCTGTTTAAACACACTGGAAGCTACAGAATTTCGTCTGGACTCCGTAGCTGTGTGAGGTAGAATGAGTTGGGGGGTCGCTCTGCTTCGATGGCTCTGAAGTAGAACTTATTGATTCCTTCAGTACGCTACGTTCTCCTGCTCTGCGCAAAAGAGCGCTCACTCTGCAAATGCCGAACAGATCCAGGATTCTCATTCAGGCCAAGTTTTGTCCGTGTCAGTATACAGAATTGCAGCAGCCTTGCCAACGGGCTCGATACTAACCTTCTCCAGAAACTCTGGGGAGTCTCATACGTCTCTGCAGAGCTAACTGCAAACTCATGAAAGAACATGTGTGATTGTGGGTGGCTTCAGGCTCAAACGCTAACATGAATAATATCTGAAATACACTCTGCTCTTTGGATTGGTGGGTGAAATCGTTTAATTGTTTAAAAAACTTTATGTACTTGACGTTAAAAATGTGCGTGATGTAGACCAAGACAGAAGCGATGCTGCAAATGAACTCTCTACCGCTGTCATCTGTAGCCATTCTCTCCGTTATCCGTTTCAAGCCCCTCCCCTTTTGTTCTGTATTGCACGATTGGACATTTGTTCGGCAAATACAGTACATCAGCGGGCTCTTTTTACTGTATTACATTTGTTTTTATACTTAAACATTGACTAGAATACTACAGAAGAGCTTCAGCTTCAGTACTCATGGAATAATCAATATGTAGTCGAGTGCAAAATTTTGCATACCCTTAGGAACCTTAGCAACAAGCCATTAGGGTTTGTTAAGTTTCACAGATGTTCCTCTATCAACACAAGTAACAAAAATAATCAAATAGTGTATGTTAAAATATTAATTGTGAAAAATAAAACCCCAAAATGATATCAGTTCAAAGGTTTGCATGATATAAATGTGATATAAATATTCTTTAATAGTTTGAATGCCCATCCTTTGCCTTTATAACAGCCTCGAACCTCTTACGTATCCTCTGAACAGCACTCGGATCCTCTCAGCTCTTGAATCTTCTCAGATCCCCCTCTTAGTCCCCTACCCCACACATTCCTCCTGACATATCTGTTTTACCTCTGCGAGATTGCTTTACAAATCTTTTCCCAGTAGTCTTGACATATCTGTTATAACTCAACGTCATGCACTACCTTCTTCAAATCAGGTCTGGAGACCGAGAGGGTACCAGGGTAAAACTTCTTATCAAAATACTTTTCTGTTTATTTTGTCCTATGTTTTGTTTTAGATGGTTGTATTGTTGTAAAATGCCCCACATTTTGTTTTAACATCTTGGAATTAAATTTTTTTGTAGATAAATTGTACAACAAAGATGCATTTAAAAAGAATTTCCATTTAAAAACAAAGGGATGAAAAAACTTTTGCACTCAGGTGTAGTATCAAGTATCACACAATGAAGTAGCCATGATAATTGGAAAGCTTAAACCCTTCCTTTCTAATGTTATAGGCCTCATTTCTGAGGTGTTAAATGCTTTCTGAGAAAGTATAGGGAGTGCAACAATAGAATAAAAACTTCGAGAACGTCTTTGTTCCTTCTAACTTCTAACATCATTAATACTTTTAATTGTAATACTTACAATTCGGCGAGGAAGGGCAGGTTGTGGAAAGCGTTGGGTTGGATTTCGCTGATGTTGTTCATGCTGAGGTCCCTGTGGAGACACAGAGGGGGAAGGAGGAGCGTAAGAAAATCTCTCACAATAAACATATTGGGACTATTAATGTTCAAGAAAATAAATAAAGCAATAAATGTATCACATCTCTTTTATTAATCAGCATTATGAAGGGAGCGGAGGACTCAGAGAGAGATTAATTCCTCTTTAAGCATTGGTTTGTGTTCAACTTGTTTTGAACTAATGATGCTTCATGACATGATTCAGAAACATGTATTGTAGCATAGCTACAAGAGTGTATTGTTAATTTCAAGATATTTATATATATGACATCATCAGAAACAGTTTGAGTCAACAATAATAATCTTAAATCCCGTTGTTTCTCCCAGGATCACCATCTCTACATGTGGAGCCTCTGATACACATGATGTACTGCCACCTGACTAACACGCCATTTCTCTTTCTGTCTCTCTTTCATTTCCACTCTCTTGTATCTCCACGCTGTGATGAAGACTGCACAGCATCTATCATTTTTGTGGACTAATCACGAGTAATCTCATTCTCGCATTTTTCGAAAGAAAATCACGGCCGAGAAAGTTGCTGGCCTGAAGGCGGATCCCTAATTAAAGCATCTGAAATCTGGAATTGTCCTTCTATTAGTCGTGCCGTTCTCAATTTCCCATCCCATTAATTAACGTGATGCAGATGCCGGCCTGGACTTCCTGACAGCGGAGAACCGATGAAGAGCGCTGCCCCTTCACTGATGAAAGCCGATGTATCCCGTTTCAGCCTTTTATCGCCTTGATTAACGGCTCAGCTCTGCACCTGTAAGATGTGACCTGGACACATCTTGATGAGAGGTTCTGGAAAGAAGAACAACCCCTTTGATCCGGCCAAAACCGGTCAGAACAAAACATGTGGACTCGGATATCAAAGACGGACGGCGCGCACCAGAACTTTTTACCATCCGTCAGAGAAAACAAGAAACATTGAGAGAGAAAACTTTCCGTTGTGAATCATTGTTCAGCAGCTGGTAATTTCCTTTGTTTTCCTTTTTTTTTTTTTAAGTGTGTGTGTGGATAAGGTCGGGTTCCTTGGGTTGTTTTCCAGATGTTTTTCTACCTTCAGTCTAATCAAGCCAGCTTCTTTCTCTCTTGAGGAAAAGACAGCTCAAAAAAAGAGACCTCAGCCATCATACTTTGTGTGTGCCTTCAAGAATTGTAGTCAGTCATCCAAGACATGTTGAACTATGAAGCTAATGTAGCTAACGAATAAGAGAAGCTAATGTAGCTAACGAATAAGAGAAGCTTATAGCCGCCAGTTTAGCATTGTGCAAACAGCATCATCTAAATCACCACACTTTGGCCTCTAAAGATATCGTTTGGACAATGCTATACTGGTTGCTATAAGTTTTCCTTACTTGTTTGCTTCATTGGCTCAAGTGCAAAACTAAAGTGAAGCAAATTTCAGACACCTAACAGCCAACCTCTTGGCTGATCTACTGCATCTGTAGTGAGGGGGGACATTTGCATACATTTTATTTTTGTATGAACTGTTCCTTTAAAGCTTTTAGAATTTCTTTCATTTTTTCGTTATCACCCTGGACTTGATCAGGTTATAAATGATCACATCATATGTTCCCGCCCAGGCAAAGCATTGTGTCTGATTTTAATCTAAACCTTCAGCGTGTCTCAGTCGTTCCCCCAGGAGACGTGTGCGAGCCTGCAAGCCATCGTGAGCATAACCAAACTGCAACATTACTTCATTTGTGTCCCAAAGGGAACTCATAACTGAGACCACCAAGCTTGAGAAGATAAACGGAGAGGTTCTGAAAATATTCATCACGTAGACTTTGATACTCTCCTATTTATTTCTTTTGTCAGAGTGTCAGCCACGGCGAGGTGAAAAGCTAATTTGCTCGGCAGGGCGTCTGGAAAACGTCTCGGGGAAAAAAAACAGGATTGGAGGCGCACACGCCGAGGCTGAATACCGACGCTTTATACTGACATGGTGGCATGGAATACACTCAACACAAACCTGTTAAACTGCGGGGAGGATTTTGACTCAAACACCCACAATATTAACCACAAGAGCTGCTTTTCATCAGCGTTAAGCAGCATGTAGGGTTACTGAAGAACAAAGTACAGAGTCTGTAGATTTGACAGTGTCCCCCACCCCCCCTTTTAGAGCATGCCCATCATACTCATGCTTATAATTATATTATGTCCTGTATAAATGTGAACATCTGATTCAAATAGCAAAAGTTTGCAAATATTTCACACTTTGGTGAGTTTAGTCGCAATAGCCGTGTCTCGATGTCAAGGATGGAGCCGAGGTAGGCTTCATTTCTCCGCCGTTACGTCACTTAAGGCCGTCCCATTTTGAAGGATCCTGCAAATGTGGCTCAGAAATGCGGCCTTCGTTTGTGAGCATTCCAAGGACGCAACTGGTGTACCTTTTTAGACCTTTAATCATCCACAGTCTTTTGTGTGCAGCATAAGTTTTGGAATTGGAGGAAACAACAGTGGAAGTATAGATTCAAATATCAAAAAGTCAAAATATCCTGCATTGCAGCTTGTAGATAATGCCAGACATTTTCAATTTAGATAACGTTTCCCGAGCATCACTCGCACCTCAGCTGGTGGAAGGGAAACTAAACTCTGGAATAGTGTTCCAGAGAATGTTAAAAACATTAGCTCTATAGGTGTTTTTAAATCCAGATTAAAAACGTACTTGTTCAAAATAGCCTATTAGCATTTGGGTGTTTTATCTTGTTAAACAGACTTTTCATAATTTGTAGTACTTGCATACATTTATAGTCAATTCATTAGTGATTGTACATTGGTTCTTTAATGTGTTTTATCATAAATACTTTGTTTTGACTATAATGTTTTATATGTAAAGCACTGAGATTTTCAACTCAAATATATGAATAAAGATTATTATTATTATTATTATTGTTATTATTATTATTATTATTATTATTATTATTATTCCGGGCGATTTAAATG
>JAOUQW010000014.1:7032722-7043953 GCA_028565825.1 Olivaichthys viedmensis
CTGAAAGGACTAAATATGATATGTATTATTTGTGTATGTAAAAGCCATGATCGTCAATCATCCTCATCCATTCACAAGTATTTTTTTTCAGCTCCAGAATTGCTGGCACTTTCAAGAGTAAAGGCAAACGATATTGTCGAAAATAAACATGACACGATTATTCGAATTTCCTGCTCAAAGAATTGGAGAGGACTACAATTGGAATTGTGTGTGATATAATCAGATTAGACCAAAACCAAGCACACCATTGGCATTTTTGCTGAAAAAGGGGAATGCATACAAGAAAAAGCCCTCATAACTACTGTACCAGTATATTTCAGTCCAAAACCTGGTTGTCTCTGCCAGGAGGTTAAGACTTGGCCATAGATGGATAAACAAGGTCATGAGCCCAAATGTACATCAGAATCAACACAGAAATGGTTGCAGAAACACAAAATTAGTGTTTTGCAACGACCAAGTGTTCAGATTTGAGCCCTATTGAGGTTAGTCTACACCTGCAAACCTAAGACTATCCCTCTACAAGTCTTCCCCAGCCTTGTTGGACATTACAGGAAAAAGGCCCAGTGCTGTTATTCTCTCCACACAAGGCGTCACCAAATATTAATCGTGGGGGTGCCAATAATTTGAAAACCAAGAAAAACTGCACTACTTTTGAAAGCCTTTGATATTTGAAACATGTATTGTGTTAAATCTAAACAGCTTCCTTATATGTTTAGGCTGAAAATCACTCATCGCATGTGTTATTCATTGAATATATTCATTTTTGCTCATTTTCATGAAGGGTGTCGATAATTCTGGAGTTGACTGTATTTCCAGAATGTAAAACTTTTTGATAAGGTCTGTCAGTGTTTCGTGCCCTATGCCATTTCAATTCCATGTATTACTCAATCTAGATTTTGACACACGAGGGTAGGTGTCAAACAACCATGCTCTAAACAACACTGTAATTTCCACAGATTCATGACTCATGGCCCTGTGGGTGTTATATGGGTGTTTATAATATAATATACATATATCTGTGTTATAATCTTTTGGACTTACTCAACGGCCCATTTGGTAAAGCTTTCTTTAAACATTGTCTACTGTAGCTTGCTTTAATACAGGTCCATAAAATCTTGAGTGTGATGGGATGAAAAAACAACACCACAATATCCTACAGAACATACATTCCTTTGTTTCAGTCCTACTTTTGTTGGTATTCATCTCTGTCACATTTTAACTTTTTGTTACATTTTTTCTTTATTTGATATCCAGACAGGGTGTTTTTTCAGTCTTTGTGTTCATTACTATATATGATTCTTTTCTTTTTTTTTTAACCTCTGCTGATGTTAACAGCAAAGTAAATTCTACTCTTCCTTAAATACTGGACATATTCAAAACAATATACATTCCTTAACAAGCATTTGAGGTAGACTAGATCAGGTGATTTAATTGATTTGTATGTTGATAATTACGTTTTGCTGTCATAATTTGTTGTATTAATACTTTTGGTACGGCTTGTGTGTTTGTGAAATCTGACTCATCTCTTCAGAACTGTAAAAAACATACTTGCTGAACTGCACTTTTCAAAGAGGGATAGGATTGGAATTGGCCTTTTTATCTCGAGACACTCGGAGCACAAACAAAACTCAGTAACTTTAATGTTTCAGCTCTGAGCCACTGCAGGGTAAAAGTCTTTGTTGGATAGATGCCGATTTGGTGATAACCTTTTTTTCTGGACACTCACTGTAATGTGCTTATTGAATAGTCCTTCCAATGATTCGTAACCCCAGATTTATCAGTAGTTTACATAGTTCATGAAGCACTTGAAATAATACAGCAAATAATATATAAAAAAAAAAAAAAACGCAAGCACCCCCACTTGTATGGATGCAAGTGCCAAAAATGTTAACGGCTACAAAATGTGAATAAAATTTTATTTAGCGTTTGCCTATTTATCATTTGGCATTTCATACTCTATACACAAGCAGGGTTCAGCAGTGTCATGTTAAGATCATTTTCTTTATTAGATTATTCAAAGTGGCACGTTATGTGGTCCGTCAGTATTTTTTGTACAGCAACATTCTTTTGGAAATCACACCCAGTTCTTTTACCTTTTTCTTACTGTAGTCATTCATAGTAAGACTTTTTAATGTCTTAGAATATATTAGGACTTACTTGCTTTTGGACCAGAAACATGATGATTTTATTATTATTATTTAGAATAAAACTGTACATGAAACCAAACTCTCTGGACATGCTTGTGGTGGTGAAGTGTGGATCTAATTATTCTGAACCTTTTCATTGGAAGAAACTACAACATTGAAATGGGTTTGATGCACTGCCTCGCTTTACCTACAGCCCTTTGGTCATAGGTGTGAGCATTATCATAGGGTATTACGTAGCTGGGGTTCCATTCAAACATTTGACAAATGTTAAGCAAATGTACTAAAAGTCGGCAAAAGAAAACACAAATTAATCTATCAACTACTGTTATGCAAAAATCCTGAGGATGATGTAACATGATTTGGGAGAAAAGAATACAATACCCAGAGTGCTTGGCTGGCTGTTGGCCTGCGTAAGTAAAGAAAAGATCACCAAACACACAGCAGCACAAATGTAGAGCTGTATTATGGAGAAGCACAAAATACACTAGTTGGAAAATGCGCAAAGCAATGATCATCTTAAATCAAAAACAACAAAAAAATTCTCTATTAAAATCATTTTCGAATTCTGTATATTGAATGCAGTAGGTTATACGTTTTGTTGAGTTTATTTATGATTAATTTGTAATTATTATAATTTCAAACACGTCATAGCAAAACAATTTGTCCTACACTCGTCTGATAATAAAATGACGTCCTGATGAAACATTTTGTCGTTCAGAAATGTTCAAATGGAGCAGAAACGTGACGTACGGCCCCACTTGTCATCAGTCGTGATCCGTTTCCGTGTTGTCTTCACTGATGGACCAACCTTTTCACCTTAGTCAAGCGTAAAAACTTATTAAGGTGTTTTTTCGAAATGAGAGTCTTGTGTGCTCTCTGGAAATATATGGCAAAGAGTAGAGGCCAAGATTAAAAATATACACTCTCATGGCATCTTCTAGATATCACACAGCCGGTGTCAAAAAGTCTAAATATCCCTTTGCCAGCACTAAAATGTGATAGATCATTAGAATGAGCATCACATATGCACTGCATCACAACATGACGAGCACAGCCGCCCTGCTGGGGGAAGGCCATCTTTGCCCTTTGCCAGACATCTCCCCCTGTTAAACTCTCCATTAACCCCAACAGTGGCCCACCTGTGCTGCCTCTTAATAATGTTCTACACAATGCCCCCGCCCCTCTTACATACACACACACACTGGTTTTTTTTGCCTAGATACTGATACAAAACCTGTCATGACATTGCAGAAAATATTAGCAGCCGCTAATTACATTAGAAAGGTTTTAGAAAGGGTTTTCTGTTCTTTCTCTTTATAGTGCAGAAATGTGGAGGGGTACAGTGAAAATTCCAAATAAGTATGCAGTGACCTTTTCACTAAGTAACCCACCTCTCTTACTTTTAATCAGTACCCCTGTGTTCCTCTACGTGCTGCTGCTTGTAATGTCACAAGTAGGTGCTTCCATTGCTTATGTTTTTCTACTTGAAGGGAGGTGGCACTCTCAGGACTTGAGGTAATTTCCTTTACACTTAAATAAATCATTAGAGACCACCCTCTCTCTATGTTCCCAGTAGAAAATGAATGTCAGTCACTGCCCTCCAGCACAAATTGCAGCTTATTTGCAGGTACCTTTCTATGGCATATTCAAAGAGCTTGCTTTCACCATCGTTGCATCACAGGCCCAATTTGCATGTGTGTGTTTAGATTTTAGTTAACATTTGTCCTCAGTCGCACAATATAGCAGTTACGTTCCTGATACCATGATGCACATTGCTCTGAGAGCCAGGAAATAACGACCTTACTTCAACCCTTTGCTAGTAATAAAGGCTGTGATGCTGCTTGCTTTATACATGTTTAAGGGATTATCGCACATATGTGACGTTTAATTTTACAAGGTTATTTTTAGGGACGTAGGTATATAGGTTACAGCTAATAAAAAGTGCTGCTAGCTATATATCTTTATATGTAGACAGTTCTGACACTGAAGAGTCCTCAACACCATTTCTTTCCATCAGCTGTCTAAACCTACGCTCAACTCCACAAAGGAAGGAAGTCTTCAGCCAACATCTTATGCATAATATATCACTCTGTCCTCTCAAACATGTCAAAGTTTGAAGGACTTCCGATGTGCAGTCTTGTAGTATGGTATTAGAATAATAGCGGTAGATCCATCATTGTGGTAAGCTAAACAGACGAGAAGGACAAGGATGGAGGAAAAAATCGAGTTCAAGTAATGTCACTCTCAATTAATCTCCGCAGGTCCCCGTTAATGCTTGCACGCGTAGGGACGCTTCACGATGCAAATGGGGTCATTACCTGAGATGCTTAATTGACTGTGACATGGGCCATGAGTGTTTTTTTGCTTCATATTTATTTGCTTGTAATTAATCCGAATGGAAATCTTTATCCATAAACCTCGCATTTGCTGAACGAAAGAAGGATTTACTGAAAAATTTGGATTTTAGGTAACTGCTTCTGCTTCTGATTGTTTCAATTCAGAAAGTCACACAGAAACAAGTGAACTGCCTTTCCTTCGTACATGCTTTTAGAGAACCTTATTTGAGTGGGATTCCTAGCAAAGCTCTTACGGCTTACTCACTCAAGACATCTCATGGCAAACAACTGTAGGGTTTGTTCATGTATTTTGACTTTAACAAGAAATTTGGATGACACAACTTGTTAACTGAAATAGACAGAGCAAATGAAATGCAAATGATTTCCAGGTTGCAGATTTGTATCTTGTTCTCGCAGCAATGTGTTACTGCATTCTCTTCTTCAATATTTACAGACCCATTCCACAATATCTGCGCTTCTTTACAAGAGCGCAGTGTATTATTTCATCTTACTTTATCTGGTAGCTGGAAGAGATGGAATGACAGCAAGCGGCAGCGAGTGAAACCAGAAAACAAGCCACCTTCCACAGAACGATTCTACATTTTTTTTTTTTAAATGTTCACCTTTTTGAAGTCGAGCAGTCTGAGACAGAAAGATAGAGCCATGGATTCAGATATATGCTGAGCATTTTCGCTTTCACAGTCCTTTTCATGGATTCTTGAAGGTATTATTTTTTTTAAGTACCTTTTGTATTATAATTCTCTGCACATGGGCTGTTTGTGGGAAAGCTTGGGTGCTGAAAGAGAACATGGATAAGTGTGGGATGTGTGTATGTGTTTGAGGAGGAACGGGTGCATGCGGCAAGGGCAGATTGTCCACTATTAGTAAAACATTACGCCACAGTTACACCTTCAATTTTTTCTCTCTCTTTGTAAATTCATTGGTTCATTGGAGAGGCAAATTGGAAAGGACATGTGGAGCAGAAGTGCCTGCTTATTTACTTGTACACAGCCCTTGAGCTATAAATTAGATGTCACCTTCACTATTTGTCATTCTCTCATATGGAGGTGTGGCGGTAACCAAAGCGGTGGTTTGATTGTTTGCTCTTAACATCACTTAAGTAAAGGGCTTGGATGGCCGAGAGTCATTCTGAGGGACTGACACGTTTGTTTTGTGCTCAGTGTAGACAAGGCTGTGTACCGTAGTCAAATCACAGCTATTCCCTCAGTCTATTGACAGCATCTACTAACAATTGATGGACACTGTGATGTAAAATACTATGTTTAAAATCTGAGCACAGTGGATGAGCTTGTGTTTTGGTTGTATAGCATATAGTTGAGTCCTTGCTATGTTTTCACCTTCATTGATTCAGTGTAAAATTACTCGCATTAACAAGTCGGTGACTATATGTTAACATCTGTTTTCTTTTTATTTTGTTAAATATTTCTTTTAATTATAATTTAATGACTTTTTTTTTATTTTATGCGGCACTGCTGTTTTTTTGCTGCCACTTTGTAAGCAAACCTAAATACAAATCCTCCTTGATACAACTTATTTACATGATTTTCAAATATCATGATGGGATTTTTTTTTTTTTTCATATCACCCACCCCTCGCACATTACCTCTTCTAATCAGACGATACGAGACAGGCATGTTTCTGGGATAATTGATGGGTAAAAATTTACAGACGTGCATTTGTTATTTTCTCAGTAGAGCTGTGCTGAAAGGATAAATATATAAAAATAGCAATTACCATGAGAAGTATCAGAGTAATAATGATGTAAGCTGTCCTATTAATTTATTATCTTGTCTAGCTTGTTTTCTTCAGATAATAGGCGCATCTGTGTTTGTGTCTCTGTTTGTCTTGTGTACTCAGCATTCAAAAGCAATCTGTTGTGCTGACAAGCATGTTGCATCTGGAAGGCAGTGTATTATTCATGTTCAGGGCTAAGCATTGGTTCTCTGTGCAAACTAAGGAACCTACACAAGAAACTTCACAGGTGCAGAGGAGAGGAACCTGTGGAGTTCTCTCATAGGAATAACTCTTCTTGTCCCGATACCTTAGGAGTGCAGCTTATACAAGTTATGTGCTAGCTTTGCTCTGTCTCAAAACACTCCCCTTGGCATGCTAGATGTGTACATCTGAGAACATCTATAACCACATGGTACTGCGCTAAGACTATTGTCATAATACTCAGATCATTCCAGGTCAAAGATGTATGCACACACTGAATTTTAATGTAAAGGCTCTACAGTACCTCTCTGTTGAAAATTAGGCTGTGCAAGGAAGTGTTATTTGCCCTTAAAGAATACATGCCCTGCAGGAGATACAGTCGTTGTGACTTCTCTTCTTCTCCCTCTCACTCCCTCTCTTATGAATCAAAAGTGACTAACAAAGAGAAGTACTCGGCTGCCTGAGGAATATTCATGATCTCACTTCCAGGTTAAAAATGTATATGCAAATTTTCTACATTAGAGCATGCACAGATTGTTAATAAATTAACACGTGGCAGAAATAATTCAGATTAGCGGGATGATTCTCTGTGCAAGCTGTCAGCTGTCGCATTGTTCTGGATAGAAAGTGACGCTGATATGGCAACACAGGCAACGAACTGTAATGTTTCAGTGTAGCGGCGCTCAACTCTCAGGGCACCAACACAAATCTTGCTTTTGTGTGTGTGTGTGCGAGCAGAACTTATAAAGGGCTGCGCCACCAAATCAACAAATTTAACACTATATCTTTCCACATATTTAAAATGCAGTAGCTCAGAACGGATAGTTGGCAGGAGCATGTATTGCTCATGGTGACTATAGAAAAAAGAAATCGAACAAGAGAATGGATATATGGATATTGGAAAGCGTGAACTGCTAATGTAGGTCATCATTTTATGGATTATGCAGAATCATGTATCATGTCATTTAAAAAAATAAAATAAAAATAATAATCATATGAGATTTGTTGTGATAATTGTTCAGCCAGTAACACTGAATAATGATAGCGATGCTGATGGTGGTTAAAGACTGTGTGTGCATGTGTTTTCACTTCAGTAATTGAGGCCGCTAAGCCCTTTGGCTTTGTAAGCATTTACATCCTGTGGTGCCAGCTGTTGATGCGTAGCACTTCTCCATGCTGTCTCCATAAGATTAGCATAGATGGATACAGGGAGTGCCACAGCCTGACAATCTATTTGTGTAGCTCTAGGTGCAGCTATGTTAGATGTCAAGTGACTCACAGTAAGTTTTAATAAGCACCATTTGTTCAGTCTCCTGTTTAAACACTCTGCCCTAGCATATTGTTAAAGACTGTGCCCTATCTTTTAATTAACTCCTGAGCTAATGTGGCACTTAATTGACTAATCAGGAGATTTTGTTTTCTCTAATTTAGTGGAAAAACCAGCAGCGCTTAAGCTTTTTACTCTGAGCGTGAGGAGAATAGGATAGTCAGTGCTGCTAGTGCATTCGAAAGACGACACCCTGCCTTTCACGAACATTACAATAAATCTGTTTCAACTTCCTGTTTTTTTCTTCCCTTCTATCCTTTTCTGGCGAAAGGAGTTGGAGTAGCAGTATAATGCATGCTGTACTTTTAATTGTCACCGAGGGTGTATTGATGTGTTGAAATATTTTGGTTGTAGAGGTAAAGAACACTACTATAGTAGGAGAAATGAAAGGCTAATTAAGGAGTAACTTTTTCCAGCGCGAGTGCCAGATTTTGTGAGGGCACTCTGTTAATTTTCTCAGGGAGGTGTGTGTGGCAGTAAGATTTATTTGATATATGAAGTCATTGATATGGCCGTAAAATGGTTTGTCCTGAACACTCCCTGACATTCAAGTGGTGTGCCCAGACGTGAATGTTTGTGGCTTCTCACCGGTCCAAAAAACGAATCTTGTGTTTGTTTTCCTCCGGTTTTTGATTTCATAAGGGAGCCTCAGGGTGAGAGGTGAACAGTGTTGCTGCCACATGCTCACTTTCTGATTGAATGGAAAAGTGACATCTGTGAGCCTGTAAACAATGAATCATCACTGTATGGGGGGAAGAGAACGGAAGGAAGACCGATGTCCTGTCTGAGTCACACACAGGAAAAAGCAGCAGAGCCCAAACACACACACAGCCAGACCTCTGTTTCCATACTGGAAAATATCAATGTGATGGTGCATCAACAATAAATTCTTTACCATACGTTTATCATTACTACGTCAATATGGCTTCATTTTGTTTTCAAAAACCAGTTGCATGGTCTTTTCCGAGGCCTTGTTATCATTTGCTGATGTGATGCTATTTGTTTCAGCTCCTTTCAAATGTGCACTTTCTACAAATAGTCTATTACGTAGTTAAAAACAATAAAAGCAAACAACAGGCACAGACAAATATTCACAGATACTGGCATGCATCAGATATGCATATACCTACATGCCTACTTTAGGGTACGTTTGCAATTATGCATACATCCAGTACAAACAAGAAACACAAACATACGGACAAAAAAAGCAAGATAATAATTAAACCTCCTGTGGCAGACTGCAGAGCTACTGTGATACATTAATTGGGCAAAATTAGCATGAATTAAAGCAAATAAGTGTAACATGTAATTTATTACTTATCAAGCATAGTTTAGCAGTGGAAGGCTTGGATTTCCCACAAGATTGCTTTAACAGTTATAATGCATTTCTTAATTTACTCTGCGGAAAATAAATATAATTTTTTTTCCAGAGTTCATTAAGCATCAATATGTTACAATGCAGGTCCCCGGAGCACACAGCTTCAAAAAAACATTATGCAAATTGCTGCCAGTGCATTTTCCGTATGTAAATAGATACTAACACCAGTGTCAAGTCTCAGTGGAAAGCTTTGTTAGGGAAATCTTTTGTTTCACTGCTTTTCCTGACATTGGAGATGAAAATAGTTTGCACAAGCTGCTTTATTGCTTTATGCATCGATAGGTTTTAGGCATGTTGACTGAAATAGTTTGATTCATACTTCTTTCTTGAGTCCACTTCAGTCTTAACCATAGTTGCTTATCTGCTCTGTTGTTTGTGACACTGTATTGTCTTATTTTCCAGTTTATTTTCCATTCCGGTCTTGATCTAGAGGCTCGTAATCTCATTGCTGGAGTGAGTGAGGGATGTCAGTGGCTCTCTAACTACAGCCAAACACAAAGCAGGAATGGTAAAGCGGTACCAAAGAGGCCAAAGAGACAACCCACAGAGATTTGAGCCTATCGTCTGTTTATACTTTTCCATTTTCTGGCCACAATGTTGATGTACTTTCATGCGGGTTTCACACTACCACCCCAAAGCACTGTCTCTCTTTGTCTCCGTCCCCTATCTTTTTGGCACACACACACACACACACACACACACACACACACACACACACAACAACACACTGCTTCGTTTTTGTCTTTCTCACTCTACTGAAGAATGTAATGTATCTTTACTAGACTGCTGTTTCACAACAAACTAGGCCTGTGGAGAGCCTATTAAGGGCCCTGGAGTGGAATCTCTAGAAGGTGCACCGCAGTCTGCTGTGGAATTGCAATATTTCATCGCACAAAATAATACACTCAACAAGGGCTCTCATTGCTGAATCTCATCTGGTGAGGCCTATATGGTCTTATAGAGCAGTCCCCTTAACTATGAGTCGACCATTTAGTGCCATTTGTTCCTGCCAGATCCCAGATAACAGATGATTCTGGCACACACGTTACCTGATGACACAAAGGTCTCTCGGATTTGGCATTTTTTTACTCATATTACGGATATTTTTTTATAATTCAGATGTATTGGTCCCACAACTTTGGAGCTGTACATTTATTTGCAGGTATTTGCTTATTGCTTAACCACTTTGACCTTGTTCAGCATCGCATCTTAAAGATTTCCGCTGCTTAGTGAAGAGCTTGTAGCAGATTAGGTTAAAGTTAAGAAAGCATGTGGTTCCTGACACTTGCTGCAGAAAAGGGGAAGCGCTGAGATCCTCTTTCAGTGCGTGTCTAACCGGATGTCACTGCTTTCTTTGCTCTTTCTTCCTTTGACTGTTTGCAGAAACAGAAAAGGCAGGGATGACTGTGCAAAAACTATTCTAACATTTGTGTGTTCATACCACTCATGCACCTGTTGTCTTGTCCTGTACTTTATTGCATAGGTTGTTGTTTACTATTGTCGATAGTTGCCTATATCACCTGTAGTGTCTCTACTGTCATGCACCGTATTGTCTAGTTTAGTTTATTGTTGAGCGGTACCGAACCCAAATACCACCAAGGCTGTTGTGGGGCAATACATCTTGAACCTTGAGCTTGAATTTTGCAGTTTCTCTGCTTGCCATCTTTTCAAAGTTTTACCAGCCCCATCCTGTAATCTGTCTTCTGCTTTTCATAACCATTGATCAGAAGCCGAACGGATCCTTAATCTGCCCATCTGACAGTTAAACAGACCATTAGGACTGAGTCTTATCCTGATGTATTTTATTGAAGGAGTCGCTACTCAAGTTTAGCCGTTATTCTCTCCTTGCTTCTGTGCCATAAACATTAGCTCAGTCTTGAGTCAGAATCATATCGTAATAGATGTCAGCTGAGAGCCCGCCAACTAAGATAAGCAGCAGAAAGGTTAGACATGTAGGAGAACTATGTCATTGTGACTACATGCCCCATTAAAAGCACTTCAGGTGTGGGTGGCTCTGTGTGTGTGTGTGTGTGTGTGTGTGTGTGTGTGTGTGTGTGTGTGTGTGTGTGTGTGTGTGTGTGTGTGTG
>JAOUQW010000014.1:7045335-7067423 GCA_028565825.1 Olivaichthys viedmensis
TGTGTGTGTGTGTGTGTGTGTGTGTGTGTGTGTGTGTGTGTGTGTGTGTGTGTGTGTGTGTGTGTGTGTGTGTGTGCCGGACCTCAGCTGTTAGCTGAGCAGCGCAATTGCCTCTCCACTGACAGGTAGTCACGTGGTAAGAGGTGAGCTGTGGGAATGTGAGATGTGTTTAAGCCCCAAGGCTAAAGCCACTCAACCCAATGGGAGATCACACAACTCGCCAGCACTACCAGTCAGGCAATGGTGCATCTTATACTGTTCTTAGTGGCAGTTGTCCACATTAATAAAACATGCATGGCAAAATGGTGCCAAGATATCGGCCTAACACTTGGCAATATGCTGTAATTGTGAGAGTCAATGATATCAGGAGCTTGACCTGTGAAGACACTCCTGCAGTGCTCTAGTCCAGTTACCTCTCCTCCATACACATAGACACAAAGCGTTATCAGGTCTTCTGGGCTGGAAAACGAATACGCCTCCCAGTGGATCTGGTATTCCCTCCATTCTGTTGTTAAGTTTGTCTCCTTTGTTTGAATTCGAAACATTCACACGCATTTCCAGAGGAACCGAGATGTTTCTTGCGTTTGCCAGTTTTTACTGTCTTTGAATTTCTAACATTCAAACATAGTTCCAGAGATGTTTCATGCATGTTTGGCTAATTTGCCTAGTTTATTTCTCTAGGTGTTTTTTCCACTGTTTTCTGCATGCAACATCTTGGCGTGTTGACAGATTAACCTGAGTGATGTGCTTAAATGTCTTTTCCCCTGAAGTCTTTCCGCTTTGGGGTCGTTTACCCACAAATGTTTGTAATTTACCCCTTAGCAACAGTGAATAGTTGTTTGTTTGTTCAGGAGACTTGGCTCGTTTTCAGCTTGTAAAGTTAAAATTCTATTAAATTCAGGAACACAGACCTACCTGTTTTTTCCTTCTCTTTGTCTCATCTAATCTCTCTCTGCCTCTCTCTCTAACCTACACCCACTGTCCTTTGGAGTAATATGGAAATGCTGGCTCTTCCTCCTTGTCCCTGGCCCCTGTGCTCTAGCTGTCTGTTTTGCCTAATTGCACTAGCAGTAGCCCGCATGCTAATTGCACAGAGCCCCCTGTCGTCACATCATTTACATGGCCAGCTTGATTCCGAATTTAATCTGCTTGAAGGGTTTGTATTTCATGCTCACATTAAATTCAAACACCCTGTGAGATTTAATAAAGTGTGTGACAAAGAGAAAAAAAAATAGTCTGTGTTATGATGGTGAATATACTTTGTTTATGTTTTGGGTGCATAATTTACATATCTTTAGTTTCCCCAGCGACATTAGAATTATATTGCCTGATTGTGAGTTTACTGAAGAATTAGAACAGAGTGATTTATTGGGAATGCCGCAAGCAGTGAAACAAAGCCTGCTTTAAGTCACTTCACATCTGCACTTTGGTAAAGTGTATAGTAGAGTATCGTCGAATATAGAAGAGTAGAGTAGAATATCGAAGATTTTTCTTGTGGTCATCAAGGTTGACTAATATGAAGCCCGGAGAGTTTGTATGGCCTTGCCTGTCTTCCCTTGATGCCTTTTTCGAAACAATGTAATGTAGTGCGATATGAGTCCACACTGTGCGTTGCAATCAAAGGGAGATGACTATTTCAGATCCGGTGAGGATCAGTTAATCCGGATTCAACAGAACCTTCTAAAGAAAGCTTACACACCAGTGTGTTTCTGAAATGACAGCTTTAGCTGTCACATTAACCAAAAGTATTGCGGGAAAATGGCTTATGCTGTACTTTTCATACGTTGCTGCAATCTGAAGTCGTTTGTTCCGTTCTTTAATATTTGTGATTTCACGAAAATGATCGGTGCAAACTTTTCATAAAACCTTGAGTGACCCAGCAGACAAATGGTGGTGATTACTGTGTCTGAGTTTTGGTTTTCTTTCATGGGGAAATGTCTGTGCCTAAGGAAGGTGTTTACTTGTGTTCGTTAAGGGGTATCTCTATCTCTTTCTCTATTTCTCTCTCTTTCTTTCTCTTTCTCTCTCCTGCTCTATGCAGAGTAGTAGAGGTAGACAGGGCAGCTGACAGCTGTTCACAGCAAGCTCACAGCAGGCTGGGCCGCAGCAGAATAATGAAGCCATTGTGGCTATGTCCAAATTCCTCACCCTGTGCTGCCTTACAGAAGAATACGGCCCACTGTTTAGAGCCCTACCCTGCTGCAGTGTTCAGAGAGGGTACGAACTCTTTTTCAGACCTGGGATGTTGATGTTGGATGACTCTGTAGAGGTTGAATGGAGGGGAAAGAGAGAGAGTTGCTTTTGTCAGGCTCTATATACTGTCGTGCTTATGTAAGACACACTCTAAGGAATACATAAGCGCATTGGCCACTTTAGCCAGCCTTAGTGCCTGTTCCTAGGCAGCGTTCCCAACCCAGTCGGGTTTTTTTTGGGTATTCCCGGAAGTGGTTCAATATCCAGATCCACAACCTCGGTTCTCTTCCTTTGCCACCTCCCTTTATGGAGTGCCGGAAAGCTCATGTTGACTTTCGCCTGAACCCGTGGAACGCTGCTCGGTCCGCTGAGGACAGTGCCACACGTCAACACTGACAGCTCAAAACTGAAATAGCTCCACTCATTAACTCCTGGAAAAAAAGAAAAAAAAGTGGCAGCGCTCAAAAACCTGGCTTATTTATCGCAGTCCTATTCCATCTGCATGCCATATTGTGCTCCAAGATTTTACAGTGCTGTGTCTGTCTTTCCACCTCCCTTAGTTCAATAGATGCAGTTGGCAACAGTGGGCTGCTGATATCAACCCAATTATAAATATTTATAATCTGCATATTAAAAAAATCCTGTCAATCACAAAGACAGGGACAGATAAGCTTCGAGTATATCCGGGAGGCAATTTGCATGCTACAGAACTTGTGATGCATTCTGTTTTTCAGTACTTTGCATGCAAGCGTCTTTTTTCCTCACAGATTAAATATAGAAGTTTTGTTCCCGGAGAGCCTGACTTATTTTCTTATTCTCTGAATGTTGATGCTATGCTGATGGTGATTCATTATTGAAGGGAAAAATCATCTTAACATGGCTCAAGTTTATGTGTGCTTTGCTCTTGTCATCCATTTTGCATGGCTGTGTTATCAGTGCTGGCCCTTATGTGGAGTTTGCAGCTCTTAGTGCAAGTTTGTAGGAGTTACTGTCCTCAAACGAAGGGTCTATTTTCGTGTGAAGTCACTAGAAGAAGGAATAAATCATAGAATGACATGAATACTGGATTAGTGTTTGTAGCGGAGAAGTTGAACTTCCTCTCATGACTGTGCTCAGCTTACTCTCTCAGTTTGACCCACCCAAGTTCAGTGTTACAGACACTTGCATCAAAGCTGCAACAGTGACGGGTGTGAGCAAGGACTTTGTAGTAGTTGGCGATGAAGACAAGCTACTGAAGTAAACATTTGGCAGTCTGGACATTTTTCTATTTATGTCCAGATTTACCAACCAGGCTACTAGCCTGTAGTAGTGAAAATTCACATTATAACTGATGACTATGATTGTTTTTATCTGACATGCAACAATGTGACGGATGCTCGCGTACATCCATTACACAGGAGTTAAAATGCATTCAGAGGCTGACATGTAAGTGCGGCGGCAGAAGGGGCTCTTGTTGGTGCATTCTGCGTTGATTTCATGCTTTACTGATGGTAAATTAGGTCCCTGTGTGTCACTGAATGAAGCTGTGAGGGGGGCTGTTATTACCTCAGGACACTCCACCCCAACAACAAAAAAACTAGAGCGAGGAAAGCTAAGGTGCTGCCTGCTAATGCACTCTAAACAAGATGATAAATGCATGGAATCCCCTCGTGGAGCTTCTGCTAGCTTCAAAAACATCTTTAGAGTTTGTCTCTCTCTTTCTCTTCTCACTGCTCTTATGGATTGTTGTAAACCACCGTTATGTGTCTGTCTTTTTAAACAGGCTCAAAACACATCCCGTGCCTCTGTGGTGATTTGAGTGGCATGTCATTTGCATTCTCTTTGGCCAATGAAGCACTAAGGATAAAGTACTTAAAATACTTCAGGCACTTCTGCTGAATTGCTTAGATGTTATGGGAGTGTGTGTGTATGTGTGTGTGTGTGTGTGTGTGTGTGTGTGTCAGAGGGGGGTTAGAAAGTTAAGAAATGGATGTGTGTCGAAGTGTTTGATCTGTCTATCTATCTATCTATCTATCTATCTATCTATCTATCTATCTAGCTATCTGTCTCTCTGTCAAAGAGACAAAGAGACAGATACATAGATAGTTAAATGACCAAACGAATGTATGACAGTGTGCACACACAAACACAGACACATGCACACACACACACACACACTGGAAGACTGGGAAAAAAAAACCCTATCCCAAGCAGGGTGGCTGGTTAAGTCTGGGTCTTGCCCCCATCACAAATATATGAATATTATGATTTTGGATGTGAACAGGAAAGAATTTACTTTCAGAACACGGCTATTATATTGTCATAATCATCTAATATATTGTTATATAGTCATTTGGTGCACATTCTGCCATAACTCCAGTGAAAGTTTGGTGACGACGGTTTATCGGGATTATAAGTGACGAGTCAACCACTCTGCTTGGGGTAGGGTGTTTTTTAGTCTTCCAGTGTGAGTGCGTGTGTGTGGGCACTGTGCCACATTCGTTTGCACAGCCAGCGCTGCTTACGGCATCTCACGCAGCAATGGAGGAGTGCAGGAAGGGATAGAGAACGTAACAAAGTAAAGCACTGGCCTGTCACACCGCCTCAGAGTCTGTCAGAGTCCTTCCCTCGCTCTCTCGCTCTCTCTCTGTCTGTCTCTCTCTCTCTGTCTTTCTTTCTGTCTTTCTCTTTCTTTCTCTCTCTGTCTGTCCATCTCTCCATCCTCAAGGTAACGGCCATTATACACCTCAAACAGGTCTCCCCATCCTTGGCAGGAGAGGAATAATGACAGGTGGTGTGATAGCACCTCTCTTTCTCTCTCTCTCTCTCCCGTTCTCTTTCCTTTTCCCTCTCCAGGTGTCTCACCTTCGAGCTGTTCATTTGTGCACTGACTGCCGGACCTGTGGGAGAGCAGCTCAATCACTCACCTCACTGCCGATTCCTCCTTACCACTCCACATTTCCTCTTACCGGGGGGTGAATTACTTGTACACACACACACACACACACACACACACACGCACACACGCATAGCTGTTAGTCTATTGCTGCACTTAGTATGCTGTATTATATATATATATATACTTTAAATTATCATATGCAATTCTTGTAAATATACATATTTAAATATACATACCAATATATATATTTTGCTAGATATTATATATATATTTTGCTTACATTGTGTCTTTTGATAGAGCAGAAAAATGAATCCAATACTTGACTTAAAACATGTACCTTATTTTCCACATTTCATGTTATAATGGAAGACCATTTATAAACTCTACTAGGAGCTTAAAAAAGTTATTTTGCGTAAAATGCCTAAAAAGTTTCTGGTGTTGATGGAAAGTCATTTCTAACCTTGTGAAATACTGACTTCTCTCTTAATAGATCTCTATTCATTTTCAAATGAGTTGATTAGCCAGCACAATGTCAGTGGATTCAGGGGCCCATTACACATTTATGACAGTCAATTACAGTACATTTACAATCCAAATGAAATTTCATGAGGGTTGATATTTAAAAAAGCCTTGTGTGCATCTCCCGCTCTTGACTCTTCCTTATGTGCTGTGGCAAATGCATCACATCAGCGCCCCCTGTGGTCAGCAATGACTCTGCAGTGAGGATGGTGTCTCTTTGCGTCCTCAGTGTCCCGAACTGAAAGTTTGTATATAGTCCACCTCATTGTTCCTGTGGTGCGCTCTGGTGAGTATTCATTAAGCTCAAATAAACACTACAGGGCTGTGGAGCGGGGAAATCACTCAGCTGGAGTTGGTATGGATTGTTAGTGTGGGGTATAGTGGGGATGTCCGAGTCGGTTAGGGCCTCTAGATCAGCTGGTACGGGATTTCTGTGTGACACTGACACTTGTCTGAAACTTCTTCACAGTGCCACTGTTGTGCTTTCACTTAGCCTTATTCCAGGATTGCAGGCTTGTGATGGCACATTGATACAATTAGGGGTGGCTGGATTTTGGGTGTAATCCGATCTTTAAGTGGAGACGTGAGCCTCATGCTCTGTCTGCTCATCCCACAGCCTTCTGCCTCTAAATTATTCATCATCCAATCAATCATCTTCTCTTTGTTTTGGACCCCAGTGCAGGAGATGAAACGTCAAGCTGCCAGACCTGTTTTTCTTTATCTGTGCCCTGGAAAACATGGTCTGCCCAGATTACACTCTCCCCCAAACACACACCAGCACTACACACAACTAGGAACAAAGCACACAAAAAATACACTTGTACTTACACGTGCATGCATCCATTTTCTCATTCATAATGTGTTTTATTGTCATTATTAGTGGATTCCTTCATTTCAGCACGTCATTACGGCAGGCTTATTTGTCAGTAGTAAAAGGCATAACAGAAATTATTAAGTGTACCCATCTGAAGAGCTGGAGATTGATATCTCACAATGCACTAGGGCTGTCGAATTCCCTTATAACTTGCATTCAAACTTGCTATAAAAGCATTTAAATATTAATAGCCTATAATTTTATACTTCCACAGACAGAGCAAATATTAGCAGTAGCGATAAACTATGGCTTCCTATTTAATATAAATGCTCACTTCATAATGCCTAATGTCATAGCACTTATATGTAATAGCACTTTCAGGACACACTCCTTGTTTGTTTCGTTGTTTGTTTTTATATTTAATAAGAAAATGTATACTTGACTTTACCATAAATCCCTGGGATTTGTTCAGACCCAGCGACGAGGGTCATTTGGCCAAAAGGTTTAGGAAACGTGTGGGTTGATAGACTTCTGACTAAAACTAGAAAATGGGATTGTGAACATTTGAAAGGGATTTTTTTTGGCCTTTGAATTTGTAAATATGATGAGAATTCAAATATTATTTGAACAATGACATTGGTTTCGACAGCCCTACAATGCAGCGTGTGTATGAATAACACAGGGAATAACATAACCAACACGGACTTTCTCCTGTGGAATGGCTTGCGTTGTATATAGTAATTAATCTGTGTGGCGCTACCTTGTTGGCTCAAATTATTACACGGCCTTGTGTAAACAGAATCTTTGCAAATGTATACCTGCATCCTCACTAGAATCTCTGAAAACGATTTTTGTCAAACAAATAAATCTTCTTACCCTCTCTGCTTACATGTGTGCGTGCTTTCTCTCAGCGGCAGACAGACGATCAGTAGCGCACTCATGTTTGTTAGCTGTGTGTTAGCACGAGTTTCTTTCACCGTGTTGAATTGTGAGGCTTTTTTTCCCCTCCGCTCGGCACTTTAAATGGCATGTCACTGCAGGCTATTCTAAAAGCAGCGCAGGCCTCTGATCTCCCAGCTGTAACGCAGTGGCTCGCTTAGCTTATGTGAAGGACCTGTCTCTGCCTCTAAGCCTGCGCAGGAGTGGAGCCCTAATAGGAGGAAATGTCTTGGACAACTGATTTGAAGATATTTTGCTTCATGCGCTGCAAGCGCGGCAGGTGATGCGGTGTCTTCCCCTTTTCATGTGGAACAACACAGAGGCGCGTCTGATGATAACTACAGAATGCACAAGAGTGAGACCTTCTTATTCTGCCTTCTGTTCAAGCTACATCAGAGGGGCTGACATCTATTATTGTAAGGAAAGACAAGTGTTTGAAACGGAATTCAAGTGTGCATGGAAGTGTCAGGATTTACAGCAGCCCCCCTCCCCCTTGTCCCCCTTCTCTCTCTTTCTTTCTTTTTTTTTTAATAGGATGGTTTAAACCATGCATGTCTATATGAACTCCGCAGGAGGAAGCATGAAAGGATTCTGCCAGCCCATGATGAAAATATTTTACTCTAAAAGCCTGGCTAGTTCCCACTGACTTGAAATTTGTGTTTGTGTGTGTGTGTGTGTGTGTGTGTGTGTGTGTGTAAGTGTATTTCTGTTGAGGGACTGGAATAAGGGGGAGAACTGGAAATCCTCATTTCCACTTGTTCTCTCTTTATACTGGCAAATGGCAAAACTTTTCTTTTTACTGTTGGTACATTTTAACTATAGATATTTCTCAAATGAACATTTGTTTGAAAGAACTAAACTTTCCTATTCCACCTTAAGTGTGGGCGGTATGGAAAAAATATCAAATCACGATACAATAGACATTTTCACGTTGCACCGTATGTATCATGCTATTTAGGTTTACTAAGAAAGTACAAGGTGCGCCACTGAAAAAACTATGAAAAAGATTTCACTGATATGTTTATTTAATGTCGACAAAAATAAAGTATGTAACAAGGAAAGGAAAGAAAAAAAGAATTATTTTAACAGCTAATCGGCTACTTGTTACTGTGACTACCAGTGGACTTGGTCAGCAATAATGAAGTACTGACAATACCCATGACATTCCCAGAAAAAAAATATTGTGATGTAATTTATCACAGTATCGTTATCGTATCGTCATATTGCCCAGTATTACAGCACTTCTCCTCCTGCAATGGCTCTCGCCGTAGCTGAGGAATGGACAGCGCTGCGCTGAAATATTGTGCTCGGAGCAAACCGGATGTCTGGGAGCCTGATAAATAGCAGTCGTGGTGAGGACACATTAGCCATAAACGGTACAGGCAGCTGTAAAAAGAAAAACAGCTTTATTTCCCCGTCCCTGGCAGATACATTACTGAGACGGACACAGCACTCGGAGTAAATAAAACACAGGGCAACATAAAGCCGGATGGCAGCCAGGGAGAGAGGGAGCAGGGGGAGGGATACAGAAGAGAACAGTGTGTCAGGCGGAGAGCTGAAGCATCACCCTGGGCCCCGTAATCATGCCCCCTAGGGCTCTGCGTCAAACGCTTCCTGTGTGAATGAGCAAGTTCTTTTACCCCCCTGTTTGTCATTCACTAACACCCCACCTCACATACACACACAAACACACACACAAGTACATGCACACTCTTTAGAGTAATACAGGTAGCAGTACTTTCACCTCAGCTTGTACAAATTATGCAGTCTAACTGTGGGGAAAATAGCCTTTGTAAGGTGGTGTGTTGTGTTCAGATAGAGAGAGAGAGAGAGTGTGTGTGTGTGTGTGTGCGTGTGTGTGTGTGTGTGTGTGTGAGAGAGCGAAATAGAGAGAGAATCATGTTTAACCACCATGAATACCTTGTACTGAATAACCTGTATGTGGCAGATGCATTTGTATGTAGTTGCATGCGGGCAAGTTTTGAAGTGTTTGTAATGGTTGAGGTTTAACTGCAGAAAATATTTCCTCGGTAAATATGAATTTGACATAAACCGGAGATATTGGAAGCCTTGATTTTGTTTTAGTTAGACTTAGTTTTAATGAACCTTTATATATAATCAACCACACGCTATCAAATGATGCAAATAATTAAGGTGCTGGCTTAATTTGTAATTTGGCCAGCTTCGACCTTTACTTTCACGTGTTTCTTACTTTGAAAAACATTAATGCATCTTAATGAACAGGGGCCAGTGCAAGGCGAGTAGAGTTATGTGGAATAAGTGTGTGCAGTGAGTGAGCACAGACATGGCGGTGTCTCCCGGCGGAGCCCTCAGTCTGAGTGTGTCTGGGTGTGTGTGTCTGAAACTCTCTCACAGGAGAAGCTGATAGGGCTCACGGGAGCGACATGGAGAATCTCCACATGGCAAGTCCTGACCCAGTGCGGCGTGCATAGAGAAGAGAGTAGGTTCTGAATGTCATTACTGAATGGGGACTGCCCATGCTAGAGGAATACTTTATTCTCAGGCCGACTTAAAATTCTTCTAGTCCCTCACCTGCTATTGAAATTGAGTCTCAGATCCGTGTTGGGG
Organism: Olivaichthys viedmensis; assembly: GCA_028565825.1. Classification (NCBI taxonomy): domain Eukaryota; kingdom Metazoa; phylum Chordata; class Actinopteri; order Siluriformes; family Diplomystidae; genus Olivaichthys; species Olivaichthys viedmensis. The sequence goes on from JAOUQW010000014.1 coordinate 7,055,268, forward strand.
TCAAGCTAACTGATATGTAGAATAGCAGTCATTTCTTTTAAAGAACATTCGGCTGACACATGAGTGTCCATCTACCTGTGCAGATTATCTCAGGCCTGAGCAAGGGGTTTGTAGGTGTACTACCAGATGGTATTTAAAAAATATTTGGTGTACAGGACAGACACCATATGGCTCAATGGCTCAGTTGACCCCAGTGTCAGATCTCAGTGGTAGTACCACAGTCTCTCTTTCTCTCTCTTTTCTCCACCTCTCACTGGGAAGATGGCGATGGCCCTCATCCAAGCAGCTTCATCATAGGTCTCAGTGGGCTCTGCTCCACAGGACAGACGTTTCACTGCCACAAAACTGAATGCCTCACTGCCTTCTCAATCATTCATGTGACAGTTAGCAGCCTATGGTGCCTAATGATTTTCTGTCATGTTCGACCCGGAGACTAACCGAGTATTTAATAGCAGCATAGGATGGACACATCATCTACAAAAATGTTCTCATTGCCAGATCCATCAAGGCACAACTGATATCTCAAACTAATTATATTGGCTCCCACCCTTGCAAATGTAGATGCTTTCTTCTTAATAATGTTCTCCCACTCAGACAGATGAGATCACTTTTTGGGCTTTGGATTTAGTGCAAAGTGTTGTTAAGAGCACTGGTCTGTATTGTGGGCTGTGATACAAATGATATCTTTTACCATAAAACTAATAATAAAAAAGTTCTGGGTATTTGGTTGGAAACTCTGGAATCAGAGTGACATTACTTGCCTCCGGAAGTATCTCACTGGATTATTAAGGCAAAGCCCCAGCCTGCAAGAAACAGCATCACCCAAAGCAATGCACTAAGCATTGAAGTCCCTGTATACCTTATTCATTCCAGCACAGGCTGCACGAGAGGCTTCCTGCACATCAACATTGTTTTCTGGGCGCATGTCTCTACAGGCACAGTGCCGCTGGAGTGGCATGAGTATTTATTATTCAAACACCTGTGTTCCTGTATTCTGTTTTTGGAGCCGGGGAGGTGCAGAGGTCTGTGTTTGGTGTTTGGACATGCTCAGCTGTCTCACTGTCACTGACAGCTTCACATCAAACCTGCCAGGCCCAGGAATTCCCCCATTAGCCCCAGAGCTGTATGCTGCAGCGCGCTACACTGTGGAGAACAAAACTTCTGTTTGCGTGTGCAACTTGTCTGCTCTGGAGAGGACCTTGATTATAGAAGCAATTAAACGGAGAGTGTAATCACATTTTGGGGATTGTGTTTTTGTTAGGGGAAGAAAGGAGCGGATTATTGCTTATCTGGGAAAAAAGCTGTCCAGGGGCCGTCATACTGCTACAGGGGAATAACAACAGTTACTGCTGAAAAATATGTCACTCCATGGCTGTTTTTTGTCTCGGGCACACAAACACACAATGTAAAATTATTTTCCAGCTCTCTTTGCAGCACACATGTCTCCATCCTCTACCCTGTGATTCAGGGAGGCAAAGCTTCACTTCACTTTGTATGTAATATTCATATGGTGTCTGGAAATGAGGCTTAAAGGTCTGGTCACCTGAAAGCCTTAGCAATCAGTGATCACCTCTTGTCCGTATAAAAAAAAGAATAATTCCTTTCCACGCTAGGAGACGGCTGTGAACAGATTTTTTGATGAGTGACAGTCTCAGTCATCCGGATGTGTTTTATGTGTGGAGCTCATTAATAAAGCAGACCCCCAGAGAGAGACAGAGAAGAAACTCTGCCACTGAATATGTGTGTGTGTGTGTGTGTGTGTGTGTGTGCATGGAACTTTTGCGCCTTTTGAAATGTCATGTGCAATTTTGAGTGTGTGATCTTCAGAAAACAATGTTCAGTCACACTATTTAGTAGCTGTTTATTGTTTTCTCTCTTTTTGACTTTCGACACTTGTGTTTTTGTGCGTGTGTAAAGAATATCTCTGAGGTGATGGAGAGAGAAGCTATGAAAGCATCTTCACAGTAATTTCATAAATAGATAGTAAAATGATTATGTTGCTTCTCATATAAGGAGAACATAAACTTTATCGAATTTATCAATATTAAACAGATGCGAAGACATAGTATTGTTTTTCATCACTTTTGACTGCATTTAAGAATGGCTTAACGAAGAACGCTTCGTTATATTTCGCATTTTGAATTTCAATTTCTTTTTCCCTTGTCGTTCCTTTTTAGTAACGTGTCAGCATGTGTGTGGAGTTAACGTTTATTCGGTTACCTTTAAAAGGTTTTATTGTTAAATGAATACTCTATCGGTTTTATACGTGTTCTCTGTCCACCACATCTGTAACATGTAACATTCTACAAGTTATGAGAAAAGAACGGGAAAAACCCATTTACTTAAAACTTACATAATGGAAGACTAAGGGCGCAATATATGCGACTGTATAATACAAATTCAAAACTACAACTGTTACTCTCAAACGATAAACGTCTTGGGATGAGACAGAAATGAGAGGAATTCTTACCCCATCTGTTATGTAGTTTTGTTCAACTTTCCAAAACTGGAGCAATACAGTAAAAAGGAATTGTGGTTAAGGTTTTGTGGTGGCCATGCACGATCTGGCAGAAACTGAGGCACTTGCTCAGTGTTTACTTTGAGCTATGTCGACTCCATTGATAACGCATAAACACTAATTTATGAATTTATGAAAGCGTGTTCTACATATATATGTATTTTGCATAAAAGTTCTCAGTAAAGAGTTTTCAATTCTTTTCTCAGTACAGGGAAACGTGTCAAAATTATTGTTTGCAATAATCGCCCACACACTACAGGTGTGGTAGATGATGTGTGATTAGGTTAAAAAACACTGGAGTGGCACACTGTTGGAGACGACTGTTGAAATAAATAAAGCAAGTACTATAACTCGACAGTGTGTTCTTGTCGGGAATGTGTTTCTGTAGAAGTTTCAGAGAAGGTGTACTGAAAGCACATTTATAAACCCTGAAGACTACAAGACTGCCTGATGCTCTTTCAGCTCTGCATAACGAATGCTATGACGCAGATGGAGTTGCTTGAACCAGTTAGCTTTTTAGCATATTAAATGTGCCAACTCCTTAAGTAAAATGTTGTAGTCCTAAAATATTAATTTTTTTCCGATTTGTCAACCAACAGTTCATAATGAGTTCATGAAAAAGAGCTCTCAAATGCTTGGTGTGGGAATGCTTTGTACAACGCATGCATTTTTGAAAAGGCAACATCCATTAGGGTTCATCAGAGGAGATTTGCATCCTTCGCCATCAACATGACATAAATATTTTTCCTTCATAAATGCTTTAAGCCCATAAGCCATAAAGCATAAGTCTTAAGCTAATCTTTCTGATCTGAGAAAAAACACCAATGGACTTGCGTGTTTAGTGAGTAATCAACAGTCTTGGGGTGTTTTCTCCTCTGGGAACAAATACAGTTAATAATTGATGTTTATCATGTTTTAGAAAGCTACATTAAAGTAGTTCCTAGGTTTCTTCTGAAAACATTTCACTCGTGTTTTTGGTTTGTTCCTGCAGTTCCTTAATTGGTTTTTAAATAATTTTTGTTACAGCTAATAGGCCGTTTCTGGAAGTGCTCTCTTGAATTTTACAGTAGGATAACCTCATCTGTTGTGTAAGGCATGTGTGGCATGTATAGTGCGTGCATTGTTAAATGGGGTTTGCTCCCACTAAAACTATTAAAGATTCACTGTTAAACTGTCTAGTGTTCCATCACTAAAAGTACCACTTGCAGAGTTTAGGCCCATCTGCTTGCTCTGTTTGTGTGTGGAAGGTCATATGGTGAGCAGTCTGTATGGACACGCTTAACCTTTTAGCCTGCACACTAACCTTGTCTCATATAAAACCTTGAGAACCGCATAGCTTTTGCTGGTGCAGAAATGAAGAAATCTGCTTGGTACTGAGGAAAGCATTATCATTATATGGTGTGGGTGGGTGAGTATTCAGACGGTTAGACCAAAGAATTTGGATGACTGTCTCTCTTTCTCTGTGTGTGATTGCACTGTTGCACGTGATGGTGACGTAGCAGTAGTAGTAGATCCAGCAGCTTATGTCTGCAGTTCGCCAGAATCAAGAGCATTTACATTATCAATTAATGGAATATTTAAGGGCTTAGTTTGTGTAAATGTGCCCAATTGGAATAGTGACTGCCACCTCTCAGCTGGATCTTTGGATATAATTACATTTTTGGAGGTGGGGTGGGGGGAGTGACCAAGGATGATTTGTGTGTGTTCATTGATGGACGTAGGATAGCCAAGCTGAAGCTTGTTTCTACAGGAGACAGTTCAGCATGGCTTCCTCATCTCGTATCTCTTGCAAATAGAGTATATTGGAGTCTATATAAAACCTTAATTATATATTATATTCTGTATGACGTTGTAGTCAATCTTATTCAATTAAATTGTGTTGAATATAAAAATAAAAAAAAGGTTATAATAATTCTATTTATTTTGATTGACTGGTGATCAGTACTTTATACACATTGTGATTATTTTGGGGATAGTGTAGATGCATAAAACCCTCTTATATTAGCAGAGATAGTAGCGAAGCTAATTCCATCCTTAGCTAATATAAAAATGGAAAGGTCTTAGGGAAAACTTGGTGAAAAGCTCTGTCTGGGTTTCTAGCTACAAAGGTCCCCACAGAGGAACGCAAATAGGAAGAGTGTTAGAGTTTGAATTTGCGTTCCTTAGTGGGGGGGGGGGAGTGTAAAATGTGTTTTTCTCTCCTTCCCATCTTGGCACTGAGACAAAGACATCCTATTCCTCACGCATAGTTAACCTTTTCATTAAACCACATTGCATAATTATTGTGAGAAGTGCCAGCATCCTCTTTTGTTGTTTAATTAGCCAGTTAATGTTGTTAGACTGTGCTGCAAACCATTCATTTGTCTTGCTTAAGGAGCCTCTCTTGCCATAACAGAAGGAACTTGAGTTTGTTATTTATTGTTAACAGAGATTTTGTGATGGTTATTAAATTTTAATAAGCTCCAATTTACACTGTTGCATGTTAAATGACAGCAAAGACACACCAGTGAGCACTGACCAGCAAACCCTTGAATTGCAATTCGCTGTGCTATTTTATCAGCTCATTTTAAAGACCTCCTTACCTACTGCACAAATGTGCCTGTGCTGTGGCATTTTGTGCATCACTTTATTGGAAGAGATAGTGGGATGGTATAGCAGGTCATATGTGAAGTTGCAGTCACTTATTGATCCTGGCAATATTCCTCAGCACTTAACCTTTACACTAGCTGAACAGAATATGAAGTCCCTTATTGAATGTGTACTTTTATGTCCTCCTTTTGTGACAGTCCTAATCGATAGCTTCTCCCTCATTAGTTAACCGAGCTCTAAGACTGGCCCGCTCCTACTGAAATTTATCTGCTAATGTCAAAAGATGAGCCAGGTGCTGGTTAGACCGGGTACTTTCACCTCGGTCCTGTCACCAGTTGTATGTTGCTAAATCAGTTTAGGTATGGTTGGGTGCGAGTATTGTCTTTATGCAGTGGTAAAGTTTGATATTTGCTATTTCAGCTGTACCTTAAGTAGATGTCTAGTAGAAGTCTCCTAGGTGTGTGATAAAGAGCCAGCTTTATTTTCCCAGGCAGAAAGGGGGTGTTCTGTGGAACTGTTTTTGTTTTTTATTTCCCTTATGCAAGCAAGATGTTGTTGGCTATGGACTATTAATCACTTCTTTCTGCATCTGTTCGTTTGTACACATCCACCTGAATTTCTACTGTCTGAGCACGGTCCCAACGACCAAATTACATCCATCTTCGCTGTGCAATCGCCTGACACATTATCTCATTAAAATGTACAAAGAAAACTCCTTCTCTTTATCTGCGATAATCTAATTAGCATCAGGCAGATGGTTTAATAAGCGATATCGCTGCCGTTTAGCCTCCCAGGCGCCCAGGTGGAGAGCTGACGAGCCTCCTCCAGTCCTATCTCTTTTCCCTATGAATGGCTCTCAAGGGCTCACATTATTGCTTCCTCCGCCTGAGGGTACCACAACTCCCATTTTACAGAAATGAATAAAGAATGGAAGGCAAAGGGATTAAAAACTAGATGGAATTCTAATGATTTTGCCTATTAACTAAGTCTAACTAGCTAACAGATGTTAGACTTTGCGCAGTGAATCATATTATTCATTCATAGCGCTTTTTGTAGGGGTGGGGGCGGGCAAGATTGTTTGTCTTGTTCAGGTTGTTATTGGGGATAATAGTGCTTTTTGAAATTTCCTACAGCTGAAGATCAATATCATATTATACATCAGGCTCTTTGGCCTTGTAGTTTGTGTCTTTGACTGATGACTGCAAAGTGCAGGGGAGCAGAGAAAGAGTCAGACCATCATTAAAAGGGGGAAAAGTCCAGTGTCCAGACTATATTACAGCAGTGTTTTGCTTTCTTCTGACAGTTCTGCTGGCTGATAATGAGGCCGCGTGCCCACTGTCCAGACATGAATGCTCAAGTGATGCTGCCGCATCTGAAATCTAGGCAAATAGGAGCAGGTTCGGCTCTATAGTGGAGGGGCAGATCTGCTCAATTACTTCCCCAACTTTCAACTGGGCTTTTCCCGCTGACTGGCCGAGGGGAACTGTAATAAGAGCGGATTTAGAATAAAAAGATGTGCACATCTACAAAGAAAGCCAGTGCATCAGACTTGGATTGACGGTTGGGAAAGGCAGAGTTCAGTGCTGTCTGTGAAGCATCATCCCAGTAAGCAGAGCTACACTGCTAACCATCACTGCGCCTCCTCTTACCAGCCCATGTCACACGGGCCTTTTCTCCACATGCCTGTGCCTTTCCAAGGGCCTAATGGCGCCTCTTAACCTTCAAGGCAGCACTCATTATAATGCAAAACTGCTTCAATCGGTACTTGAAATATTGCACCTACACTCTTACAGTTTGGATGTTGAACAGGTCATCCATGTTCCCACATTGGAGGAAAACATAACACATACAAATTACATGGTCTGAGGCTGTGTTAATCAGTGTCTGAAAGTCTTTCAATGGAAAAATTATTATTTTTCCATCAACATCATTTAGAGGAACATTAAAGGAGGCCTGTGCAAGCGGTCTTGGGTTAAAGATTAGAATTAGTGCTCTCTGTGCCAAAGCTACACCACTGCCAGCATGATCTATGGGAACCCCTCTATGTTAATTGCACTCAGCTGTGAATTGGAACAATATCTAATTGTGTGGTGGATTAATTACTGGCATCTGCAGTGTGCATTTTTAGACAAGAATCCCATAAATAACAGCAGGTACATTCACACAGATGGGGATTCTTTTGCCAAGCCATCATTTTATCATGGGAAAACCAAATGTCAACAGGCCCTTTCTCTTTACGTTTTTAACTCTTCCCAGCTTTTTACTGGCAAGAATAATTACTGTGAAATTATTACCTGCTTTTGAAACACACTTTTTTTTTCTTTCTTTTATTTACATCCAGCACTGGTCTCTTTAAAGTCAAATCTTCCCTGAAATCATAAATGTAATCAAATCCCTTACCATACAGGCAACCTCTAAATGTTTGTGCTCCTGAACCATTTTTTCCCCCTGCTGTTTTACAATCAATTAAAAGCGAGGAGATTCTGTGCCACTGACGAAGTACCCCTCTTTATAGTGTGCATTAGGCAGTCGCAGTTAGTGCATGCCAAGCTCTCGCAGGTGTGCTGCGCCCTACGCCACCTCATGTGTGACTTTGCACGGCCCTCGGTCAAAACTAAGACCGTGTGTGCTTCGGGTTTGCATTAAGAATATTAATGCCCATATTAATTTTGTATTGACCTTTCTTGGCCGGCTCCATCCATGCAGTCCAAACAGAGAGAGGGGCTGCTTTAATTCCCTGCCTCTGAAGACACACACGGTGCGCCAGTGATGGCTAATGAAAAAGGCAGTCAAACAGTGCAGCTTTCACAACATATTAAAGCAGCAAGATCAATAGCCTACTTTATAATTATCATCAAACATTCCATACTCCCAGGCTGCTGATGTGCCATGCAATAGGATTGCCCATTTCTGCTTTCAGAGTTGGTTAGGACTAAATTATGAGAAAAACAAAAATTTGAAAAACTTTTTTGTGCGTTATTAATGTGTTTTGAGTGACAGCTGGGGCTTGCATTGGAACCAGATTGGAATTGCAGGTCTGCCGTGAAGAATAGGTGAAACAACACAAGGAGACCTAAAGTGGAGAGGCAGACCTGACCTGATACAAGAAAGCCTAACTTTTATTTATTTATTTATTTATTTATTTATTATAGATATTATCGGCCTTTATTGTATACATTGTCCTCAATGGTAAGCTATATTATTGTCAATTATTTTTTTAATAACTCCCGCCTCTTAGCACTTGAAGTCTATTATTGCCTGAATGTGATGTTGCCAAAACACGAAAGACTGGAAAAAAGAGTGGAAAGTAAAAAGGGAAGGCATCAACACACATTGTATTTTTTGAAAGTTGACTCTGTGTGTAAAGATCACTCAGGAGAAATTACATTTCTGCTTTGATTTAATTAAAGCTAAATATTGGCCAATCATCAGCGGCCGGCCCAGCGGATGCTTGACACTATAATTATCTCCTGAGGTGCTTTGTCTTAACGGCTGCGCTGGAGCATGAAACCAATTCTAGTGCTCATTCATCAGGGGCGGCGTTTTTCAGCTCTGTTTGCTTACCGCGTCCTTAAGTCATTTTTGAAAGGCGGATCCCGGATCTAGGGCCCCGCTTTGTGCCATGCACTGGTCAGAGAGTCAAGAGGAAGACAGCTATTAATGATGAAAATAATCACTTGGTTTGGTGGTCTGGGTTTCACAGTTAGGCCTAGTCTCCAAACCACAATTAGTTTCACATCCAATGGCAGAGACAGAGATCAGATAGATGCAAATGTTATCAGATAGATGCAGATGTGCTAGAAGAACACGAAGTACCGTATTGCAGTGATGTAAGCGTTCAATGAAGCTTTTTGCTATATTGTAACTGTTGCTTTTGATGGCGCAGCAATGACAAGGAGCTAGCATCCATCCATACATGCCTTCTACTATTCACCACTGACTTATTCGCTCTCGCTTTCTTTAATTCACTTTCTTGTGGTTTTTGAATTATTGAAGATTGTCACTGCAGTGACCCATTCCTTGTCAGCAATGTTGTACTTGCAACTATGGCTATGGCAATAAGTGCTCCCCCCCCCCCTCTCTCTCTCTCACTCCATCACTCTATCACTCTGCCTTTCCCTTCTGTAATTTGTGTTAGTGACGGCAGGTTGATGGCTGAACAGCACTATGTGTTGTGTGTGTGCGTGTGTGTGTGTGTGTGTGTGCTTGTGAATGAGGAAGGGCCCTCTCTGTCACTGCCATGTCACTGTGAGGAGCCTGGAGGAGACAAGCCGAGCGTTTCTTCGCCCTGGCTCTCTGCAGCTCACAGCTGCGACTTGTCACATTAGTCAACTCAAATTTTAAGAAAATCAACTCTAAACTTAAATTCTCTCGACTCCCACGCCTGTTCCTGTACTGCTTCTAGGCCAACAGCAACCCCCCTCCCACACACACACCCTCATGAAACAGACTCCCAAGGGGCACAAGTCATCAATCTTAAATCACATGCTCAAACTAATGGAAATCCACTGTGCTGGCCTGCTAAATTGAATTATTAGTGGATTGTCAAAAACTTTTGGGATTTTTCTATTTGAAGTAGGCAGTCAGTGCCTTAATGACAGAAGATTGTGTGTGTGAGTCAGTGTCAGTGAAGGGTGCGGCAGTCATGTGAACTTTTGTTGCATCTAGTTGTCATCAGCTCGTTTGTAGGAGAGCATCATCTCACAGATTCCACCACTCAGGCAGTGTATACAGTTAGGAAAGCTGACTTTTATAAGTGAAGAACTCTTAAAGGCAGCCTAAGTTTAGTTGTTTAGTTAAAGAGGTCAAACATGCTAATATACCTTATTATGCGAGTCTGTGAAATTGGAATTTGAGGGCACATCAATTTTAGCTTTTAGAGCAGGTCCACATAAACATATCAGATTGGAAGAAAGCTTTTAGCATGTGTTTATAAGCTGTATGCAGGCGTTCCAACGTGCTGCTGTGTGCGCGACACTTGAAGGTGATGGATGAAAGTTGTCCTCTCCCCAAGCGTGGTGCTGAATTAAAGTAAAAGCTGCTGTTTATTCCCCTGAGCTCCAGCCTGGGAATGGCATTTGTTAGCGATTGATTTAAGCCAGGGGGGGGGGCCTCTGTGTGAGGAAAAAGCCTGCAATTTTCTCTTGATGGAAAAGATTATTAAATTTGTTTTGTCTCTCTTTTCCTTTGCTCATGTCAGCAAATCAGATCAATGCTATTCCTTGTCAACATGTGCTTCTTGTTGAGCAGTCAGAGCTAATTTGCGTATGCGCCACTCATTCTTTCTTTTTATTTTCCTTTCCCCTGAAAGCTTTGTGGCTTCCTTTTCTCCTGGAGGGGTGCTAGGATCTCTGTTAAGCTTTTTTTGTTGTTGTTGTGGATACAAAAAAGGGTTGTGCAAAATGCAAAAAATTATTCACTTCATGATAATCATATTTATTATAAACTACCAAATTATTATTATTATTTTTTTTTGGATGAGCAGCAATGCAGTAAATAGAGCTGGCTTTGCCTTTTGGGGAGAGAGCCTCAGGTTTTTTCAGTGAGGAGATTATTGATGGTGTCCTGCTATTCACCAATACAGTAGACCAGTTTAAATCTTGGATCAAGGGTGGCAGTCATCTGAAGGAATTTCATGTCCTCAAATTTTTTGCAAGATGTGCCAACTGAAATTTGTAGAATAAACACAACTTTGCAGTAACCAATCATCTTCATGCTCTTGACTGCATGCCTCAAACACATGCTGGAGTCTATCGCGTTCTCTGCCTGACATTGGTCTGTAGGCTCCTTAAAGGGTTTCCAGCACCTTGCAAAATTATTATTATTGTATGTTATGATGAGAGCTGGACAGGGCATTGGAGCTCAGCAAAGACATTGGTAGGAACACTGAGGACTGACTTTAATATATTTAGATGACTGTTCCAGCAGGTACCATTAGCAGACTAAAGTGTGTGCCCTCCTTCTAAAAGCACAGTACGTTTTTGGATCTTATCCAGGTGAGTTTTTATTTTATTTTTATGGAGCCAGCTTGATCTATGACACATCACAATCCACAAATTGTAGCGTGTGGGCAAAGGAATTGTTTCTCTCTGGCAGGAAGTAGCCCAGATCTCTACGGCAACATTCAACTTCAAAATTTTCTGATTTCTCATTCTGTTTTTCTTCTTCACTACCAACAACATGGATTTTGCTGGGAAGCAAAAATCCCAGCAAACATGCTTTCATAATGTTTGAGGCACTGTCAGTTACAATGAATGACGCCTGCATTGCAGGAATCTGACAAGCCGCTATAACTTTATCTACAGGCTGTGGATGGATGGATGGACGGACTTTATTGATCACCAAAGTTCTAGCTGAGGTCTCTCTGGGAAAGCATTGTAAAAAAAAAAAAAGGTTTAGCCAAATGCAAAACGGTGATGAAATCCTTATTTTCTACAGTAGAGAGAAAGAGAGGAGAGCATTCAGGGTGTTTCTTCTGGAAAAGACAACACGTCTTTCTGTATACTCTCAGAAAAAAGGGGACTAAACTGTACCTTTCCTTGTCACCGGGGTACCTTTAGTAGGTATCTTTAACCTGGAAACGTGAATATATAGTGTACCTTTAAAATGATTTTAACCCTTAATTAGCTGTGTAAAGCTTTAAAGGTACACTACATGCTCCTTTCCAGGTTAAAGATACATACTAAAGGAGGTACCAAAGACGTACCCTTGAGGGTACCACTCTAGTGACAAGGAACGGTACAGTTTAGTACCCTTTATTTTTTATTTTTTAGAGTGTATACATATCAAATCTACAATTTTCAAAATACATTTTCTTGCCCTACACAACATATAATAATGAATCATCGATTTGAATTATAATGTGTTTTATCTAAAACCCAAAGCACTGAAACATAAAGACACAAAAAACACGATGAGTACATGCGCAGGCGTAATCCATTCAGTGACCCCTAATTGTTAGAACTATTAGCCTCATAGCTCCAGCGCTGAGATGTTAAAAATATTTCTGTTATTTCTGTTGCCTATATTCAGTCACAGGGCTGACATTT
>JAOUQW010000014.1:7068582-7084403 GCA_028565825.1 Olivaichthys viedmensis
TAAGTTTATTCAATTTTAATTCTACTTCCTTAAATTCAATTTTGGAGCGGAATTCTGTGCCCTGTTTGCAATGTGCTTTTAAATACCAATTCAGATTCAACAATTGAACTGGAATTTAAGAAACATTCAAATTCAGTTCTGACTGATGCATAACCCTGCGGGTTGACTTTGCTGATGCTGTTGCTGTCCTGATTATTATAGATATAATAGGTATAGTTTATGGGAGCTCTTCTTGAGCTTCGACTCTTTATCTTGGCCCCGATGAAGTGGGTTGTCAACTTCTTGCCTTTGTGCTGGAGTTTTGTGTTCTGTGGGGAAAAAAGGGGCTTCCGAGTTGTTATTCATCATTGGCGGTTCTGTTCTGGCTCGGCAGTCTCCAATGGCAGCAGTCCATCTCACTATCATCCATCATTATCCCAAAGACGTCAAACGGGGAGCTCAGTATGCCCTCACAACGGCATTGCAATTAAACCTGCTTGTTTCTTACCAAATAATCACGTACACCATTGTTAAACTGGATCAAATATGGATATCATAAATCTACTGGTTTCCATGTATCTGAATATAAAGATGCTGAAGGACTGGAATGTGTTTTTCAGTGGACTCGACAGTGTTTAAAGTCTCTCCAGGCGACGCTGATTTGGCCGGGCTGTTTAGAACTCTGCTGTCCTTCTCCTCACACTGTGCAGGACAGAGAGAGTGGCATTATCTATTACTGTGTGTAGACCTGCGTGTGTGGGCTGTCCACAGGAGACCTGTCAATACTCTGAGCCATATAGGTTCTGGCAGTCTTTCTTCAGGGACAACATTTGCCTTGAAGTACTGTCTTTCCTCATCTTTAATGTCAGCCTGCGGGTTGGAAGACAACATATGTTCTCTTCATGTCCTCCAGACATGGCTGATCCACTTGCGTGAAGTGTTATAGGACTTGAGCGCATCGTATCACTCTCCTTCCTCACTTCATTAGAACAGATGGTGCAAATTACCTTGGCAGTTATGCTCAAATGTACTTTGTCAAACATAAAGCGGCACCCCCGTGTTGAAACGACAAAATCATTAATTGGAGTTGGGTAAGCTGGTAATTTCTAGCGAGTGCCTTTGCACAGCATGAAGGCCTGTCTGCAAATCACAGATGTAAAAAGATTAATATGTTGCCTTCAGGTAGGTGAGATGAAAATCAATACCTGGGATGAGTACCCCTTACTGTTTAGAGTTTTTATTCTCTCCTCTTTAAACTGAAAAAAAAAAGAGCAGGGGAAGCCTCCTTTGTCCTTGAATTGGACCGTGTGATGATGACTCCTCTGGCTACAGTAATTATGGCAGCTTGAGAAATGGCCTGTGACATAGTGATACATCTCACTCATCTACTCACCATATGAAGTCATTGATTTCACCACCCAGGAGGCTTGCTAAATGCAATCAGTTTAAAAGATCCACTTTAACGCAGAGCAAGGGTTATACTTCTGTATTTGTGTTGACTAAGATAGACTGGATACATGGTCTTAATTTAGGGCATTTAGGGTTTGAAAGTTTATCTCAAGTAGGAGCTACCATTTTGAAATTTGAAATTAAAGCTAATGTCCATTACTGAGCAGGGGAAAAAAAAGAATGTTTGTCAAAAGTAAATTATCTGAATTTTTAAATACCGTAAATGTGACAATATGCTTCTGGTCATAATAGTAATGTTAGTTGGTTTTGCTCTTTATTACATAAATAAATACTAGCATATGTTTTTTTTTCTTTTCTTCTTTCTTCAAAACAACTCCAAATTAGTGATTATAAGTGACCTGTAATTTATAAATACTGCATTCGGGTCCCACTCAGCCACTCTTTTAGCTTTCGGATGTGTAAATGCTCTGGTGTTAAACGGACATTTGTTCTTTCATTTGTGATCCAGCTCACTCCTCACCCGCGTGCTGTCCTCTGCTCTCCTCACTATTCAAAATTAATCCCAGCTTTAGCTCTGAGGGCACTGCCAGATATTAGCGCAGCAATAAGAGGATGAATTTTTGATGGAATACATTCTGAAAGCGTTAATATTCGACCATTATCAATAAGTCAAATTGGTCAAATTAAAGTAATATGAGCTATTGCAGCGAGTAATCTGATATTTTGATGGTCATCATTACTGGAAGTCTTTGCACAAAAGAAAATAAGTGGGTTTTTGCCCCATTTTTTATTTTTTTTTCTTCATTTTAGGTGTAAGAGTGATTTGCATATAAATTGTACAATTCACAGTAAATTAGCTACATACTGTTAATTAATATATTCCATTGCATTTCATAATTGTACTTGATTTAAGTTTGTAATATACTTAAAAATATGGTTTTAATCCATAATTAAGTATTGCAATATTGCAATATACCAGAATCTTATCTGACCTATTAACCTAAACTAAGGTTTATATTCTGCTCCACTATACGCTAAATATATAACAACATTCTTCCTTATCTTCCATCTACCTCTTCAAAGTCTCTGCTTTCTCCTTCTTTTTTGTCTTTTCTCTCCATTAATCTTTTACGGAGGTCCTGATATCATCCATCTCCCTGGTTGTGGGCTATTCCCGGAGGGTAAATTACTCCAGAGGCCCGCATGGCCTTGTTCTGTATCAGATTGACCTGCGTCTTGTTTGCCATTTTGTGTACGCCGCTGTTTATTTAACAAGGAGCAGAGTGAGAGGGCCTTGCGGAGACGGTCCTCTGATGGTAGCTTTGACACACTGCCTGAATAATAACCCTCATTATGGAACGGCTGACAGCTCCTGAAAAAGCTGATTTATGAATATGCTGGGAGCAGAGGCCCAGTGCCTTCCCCTGCTCTCTGCTCTCCTCCAAAGTACAGTCTGCTTACACTGCTAGTGCATCCTCCCCTCTTCTCTCCTCTCCTCTCCTCTCCTCTCCTCTCTAATGAATGGATGCCATTGTGACCTTAATATTCACTCTACATGATGATCTAATGTCTTCCTCCAAATATATTTATGATGGTAAGCTTTTGCTTATTTCGTGACTGAGATGCCTTCTAGCATTTTACTATGTCGGGATTGGTATTCAAACAAGGCAAACATGCCCAAACTGAGTTAGGAACAGCCAAACTGACACACACTTTTATTTGTTTTGTGTAAACAGTTCAAGAGTAGATGAAAGGTGTTTTTTTTCTTTTTCCTTCATGTCAGGAATTTTTTTTATTCATATGCTAACTTGTGGATTGCAAAACACGCAAAGGCAGAGTTAGAGACCTCTGAAGAGCAGTCTTCCTTTAACTTGCAATTTTTTTGGACAGTCTTCCATGAAATTTTAAACTCACCCATGAGATTAACCCAATACATATTAACCCTTTTTAGATATTGCCCATATCAAAAGGAGCTTAAATAAAAGATAAGATATGTATTTCACTTTTTTTTGGATGCCCCAGCAGAATCAATTAATCCGACGAAAACGGGGCTCTGGCGGAAGGCTGTGGGCTTGGCAAGGCCTTGAGTTGAGCCGGGGGTTGAGGGAGAGCTGGGATATCCAGCGGATATGCATAAACAGTAGCCGGCCGAATGAGTAGAAGACTGCAGATAAAGCCATAGCGGCCTGTCAGATTCCTGCCAAGCTGTCCCTGATTTAAGACTGGCCCAGTGAGACTCCCTGCTAAATCTAGCTTACATTTTGTTCAACTGAGGTCCCCCTGCTTGACCATTTGTACTGCAGCCGACATGCACTAATGCATATGCAACGATAATACGGACAAACAGTAAAAAGGTGGTGTGAATAGGTTGTCATTTTGATGTCTGTTGAAGACAGGATAATGGATGTCTGTTTTCCCCCTCTACCGCTGCACTGTTTTCATGGGTATAGTTACGGCATGAAATCGAGAAGAAGATTTAATTGCATTTACTTGTAACATACAAGTTTACTTTGTATGAATGTGTGAAATTATTTTTGTTTTTCTTTTCTTACACTTTCTGTTATAACTAAGTTTATTCACTGCACAAGCTTAAAGCTGTTCTTCAGGTTCTTCAGCGCCTTTCTGGATGAATTTAGTGCTGGACTTTTGCAGTTCAATTACAGAGCTCCGTTAAAGGAAACATCGGTCTTTACCGTGTATGAGCGCAAAAATTGTATTGCTTTGCCAAAACCAAGAGGTGAGTTACAATAAAGGTACTGTTTATAAAACTGTCAAACAAAAAGCACTTCAGTCCTGAGTTTAAGTTTGTTCACATTATTGCTGTGCTTGTTTAGGGCTGTGATAACGTATGTGTGTATTGCCTTTGCTGAGGACCTTGCAGCTGGTTAACCAGCTGGCGAGTGGATGCCTCCACAATGCTTTCTGGAAGACTTAACTGTCATTTCCTCTCCGATATAAAAAAATTATCCTGGATAAAAGGTATCAGATAGGTTTCAGGAACTTTAAATATGTATAATGTATTCAGAGAAAAATGCAGCATTGCATTAAGAATGTCCTAAAGCTTGACTACTTATTTCTGCTCCCTTTTTCTCCATCCCCTTCTCAAAAGTATAAATAATTAAAAACACATCAGAGAGAATGAAGACTCAGGTATTCTGGTACATTCTGCATAAATATCTCCTTATTACTGACCCTAGATGCTAACGAAACTGCAATAATATACACATTGACCTTAACCGGTCTTTCTCACTCCACAGGCACACACAAAGTGATACCACGCCTCACCATTAATTTGTATTACTCAACATCCATAGGTCAAAGTTTATGTACTCCAGCTTAACCTCCATGCCACGTGGAAGGATGACTAAACGTAACACAAGCTTGAAACAAGCAATAATCTATAGAATTTGTCTATCCCAGTTTACCTGTACTTTAGGTGTTGGATTAAATGGTCGAGGAACGGGCTCTCGAGTGGTGCAACAGTAAAGCGTTCGCCCTATCGTTTGGAGATCGCTAGTTCGAGCCCCGACGATGCCACAGCCATCCGTGGCCGGGAGTCCAAGAGAGCGTAATTAGCCCCTGCTCTCTGGGTGGGAGGGATGGCATTACATTTTCTCTCCTGTCTTTCTCTCCTGTTGATCAAAGCAGCACCAGCCAATCGTGGGCATCTGTGAGCTCATGTATATGGAAGTTGGCGCTTTGCATCAGCAGCAGCAGTTCGTAAAGAAGCGGTAGTGTCTCGGAGGAAACACGTGCTAGCCCTCACACTCCCCAGTTGGTGGCTGTTGTGCGATAGGAGAGAGAATTAGCTAGTAATTGGCGATGACTAAATTGGGAGAGAAAAATGGCAAAAGTGGAACACGATCCTTCCTCACCATCAGAGCACAGCCAGTTGCACTCTCAGAGGTCAATGTCTAGCAATTGGCACAACTAAAACTCTAACTTCTGGCTGTTGTTCTTACTTTTACACTGTAACCAGTCATAAAAATAAAATATATCAAGTGTTCACCCAAGTGTAATCTTTTTATCACAATATATGGCTATAACCACAATAAGAAAACGTTGCAGCCTCACTAATGTACTGTAGCGCTGAAAATCACCTTTACTGCTCTGAGCATGTGTCGCAAAATGAGTGGCATATAAGCTATGTTTTATTGCTTGTGTTATTTGCTGTTAATCAGAGCATATTAAGGGTATATTTCTTCAAGCTTTCCCCCTCACCCCCAGCCTCTACTTCAACTGCATTGAAAGTGGCAAGCCAAATGAATAAACAGCATGTATTTACCCTGCATTATCGCACTGTCAAGCGCACTGTTGTGCTAATGTCTGCCTCTCCACCGCTGTATTTATGGCACTCATCTTGGGCCTGTTATTTATTATTATCTCGTCACCTTTATTATCTCACAGCCTCTCGCTAGCTCTTGATGCATGGGTCCTCCTCAGAATTTTAATTTCAGAAATGTGCGATTATTTCTGCCAGGGTCCTATCATAGACTGTCCTTCATGCTACACTCTCAATGATGGATTATCACTTGGCTGTTTAATGAATGGGCCTCATAAGTCGTTAATGCTGTTTTAAGGTGCAATTTCTATTAATTTTCTCGTCAGCGGTGCCCCCCTCTCCTTTTTCTTTATTCTGACACTTATTTTCACACACATCATTTCCTCAGTTTGTTTCAAAATCACTGCTTTTAATTTAACACCTTAAGTGTGAGCATGTTTTGCGATTTGTTTAAAACCACCGCTAGGTCTATACATAGAGCGAGATATGTGATATGTGATATGTGAAAGCATCTGAAGCATTCATGCCACAATGGCCCCCATAGACTGACTTACTTCCTGCACACAACTCGAGCGAAATGAACACTTTTACCAATTAAAAATAGAAGCGTCAATTGACAATTGTGTTAGACAACATGATTCCAGTTTGAGTATATCTGTATGTAAGCTTGCTGCTGAATCACTGGATTTGATCAGATCTCCCTGTAAGCACAGTGTGGGCTTGGGATATGGTTCATACGCAGGTTGTAAGATTAGTTTTACTGTATCTTCCTATAGCATCTACTGCTATACTTCTCTCTTCAGCGTTTAACAGCCTCTTTTATTGGTAAATACTGTAATCCTTTGATTTCAACAACAGATACCACACATATTTAAGTTGTCTTCCCCAGCCAGTTTACCCCCAGTCTAAATTATAGCATAGTGGGCTAAGCAAAAATCCTGGTTATAAAGTATCATGCTTCAGAACCCCCAGGCTTGATGGCTAAATTACTGCACGCATGCCTAGCCAGGTGTCTGGATCCAGAGCAAGGAGACGCAGTGCCTTCCTGCTTCACTGGATAGATTATTCTCGAGTATCAGGAGCCAAGAAAGAGGATTATTTCTGTGCAAATAGAGTTGTCAGTTATGAAACTTCAGATGCAATCATTTCCATCTTGGCATGATTGTGGGATCAGGATTGCAGTGTGCTTGAAAAGCTAGCATGGGATAAGCAATCACTAATGAAGATTTTTACCAGCTGAAGGTGAGCAAGGTTCTGGCGGAATTTTCCCCCTCGTCCAGCGCCCAGTGCCTTTGACTCTTTTTTTAAATAGCAGCCATCCTGCTTGACCCGTCAGAGGCACGTGATAATTGTATGCTTTGTCCTCTTCCACTGTCTATTAAAGAGGTCAAGAGTGTAAGTGAAATGAGTAGCGTTGACCTCTGAACCAGCTGACTAAAGACTTGGTAGCTCTTTTCCACTAGTCTTATTGTGCTCACCTCTGCTCTACACTGAAGTGCTTCCTATCCAGCTTTAACCTGGAGCAGAGGTAAGCTTCCATTATTGTGGAAAGTGTGTCCGAGTGATTCCTGCAGACTGATTGGTTGAACTTCAGTTGTAAGTGGAAATTCGCTTGTACTGGAAACAGCAGTGTAGTATATGAACACCAATTCCGTGTCCGTGCCATCACCTGGACCGTGCACCCAATCAGCACAAGAAATACTGTTTGTGGGATCCTGGCTTCAAGTAATGCGGATCAAATGCATTTGTGTCTCAGCTCAGTGCCAGTTTAGCAGTTAGAAATGATCTGGTGTGTGTGTCAGGTGAGGGGGTTTCGTGCCAAACGTGGTGGCTGGATATACTGTGGCAGGGTGCACTCGCTGAAAAAGGTCACACGTTTGAAGGGATGGCTATTATGTTTGTGTCACTGTATGATGATGTATCACTGCAGCCGGGCTCTACCTGACACACGGCGAGCATGAATATGATTTTAGAGAGCATTAAAAATTCAACAGGCTAACCTAATTATGTTCTAATATTCAAATGTAGGGTTGCACAGCACACCAGCAGCTTATTTGAACTCAATTCTAATGTTATTTAGTTTGTATAGTCAATACGGTATGAAGTGTACGATCTGAGAAGCAAAGATACAGCACTTTAATAGTGATCTTACATTGTTTGTGCATGCTTTTCCTACGAGTATGCCATTAGCTCTGTATGCATTTCTCACAGATTCACTCAAGTCTTATATTTACCAGTGCAGCTGTTGTGTAATAAGTTGTTCCGCTGCCATGTGTGGCATGTAAAGTGAGTAAAATCCTTATTTACAGTCCCTGTCTTGCCGTAGGCCCATGGCTTTCACTAAAGACACAGAGAGAAGCTAGGATTACACTTAAGATAAACACTATCTCTGCGCACAGGCTGCTTCGGAGTGGAGCACCATGCTTTTCTGCATTGTTCTCGAGTTAAGTCAATTCCCCCAGGCATTCAGCTCGCCTTTCTGAGCCCACTGATCAGGCCCAGTTACAAACAGCTATCATTTGCATGAGAAAAAAAAAAGGAGCTTGAATCGTGAGTCAGACGCACTATCAATATTACAAAGTGTTGCAGGTAGCTCCACTGAAGTCAACAAGGAGCAGAGCTTTTCATGTCTTTGTGCATTGATTTAACGCTTCTTAAAATGAATTGCAGATCAATTGGATTACCTAGAGGCAGATTTAATGAGCTCCACACCACAGTGGATGTTGTGGTCTCCCATCATCACAACAGAGAGACCCATCTTTGTCTGTGAAATGATCTTAATGGCAATTTCTACCACGGTCAGTCCTCAACAGTAATTGTAACTTTGTATAAAGTAAAGAAAAATCTAAATATTTGCTCCATATTTGAGTTGCACACAACCTAGTCTTCCAGCGCTTCAGTTTTAAAGCTTTGATTTGTGTTTGCCTTATTCATGCAGCACACATACACGCCATAATCCAGTTCTTTACCACCAGTGTCATCCTTAATTCTGCTAGCTTTCCTTCTCTCACTTCTTCCAGCCAAGGCTAGGCAGGACCTGCACAACCGGGGTTCATCTTGACACTTGCATACCTTTTTTTTCGTTGGCAAACATATTTTGAGTGACTCTTCTCGTCAACCCAAGAGCAGGATAAATATTTATCTTGAGCTGTTGATCGACACATGGGATCGATACGACTCTTGCTGTGTGCTAATCAGCTTGCCTTAGGATCATGTAATTACTGGTTCATATCCTATTTCAGTGCACGTGGGGGTCTAGGCCCAGCTGCCAGCTTCTGATTCACGCCTGTGTCACTGAAAACATGTTTATATCTGAGCAAGCAGACCGCTCTGGCAGGACAGCTGATGTCACGAGTTCACTCAGCTACCTTTCTTCTCCATTCTGCCAAAAAGCAGGGCTTTGAGTTCAGGTCAGATTCCTGTTTAGATAAGAGCGAGAGCGAGGCTCAGTCAGAAGCAGAAAGTGATAGCAGGTGCAGAAGTCATTTCAAGTAAATTTATAAAGCATATTTAAAACAACAGACACTGACCAATGCGATGTATAGTGAGGAAAATGGTTTGCAAGTTAAAAATAAATAAATAAACTTCAATACGAAAAAAAACCCCACATCATATGCACAATATAGCCAGGACATCACCAAGCATGTAAAACACATAACAAAACAATGAAATACAGAATACTACACAAACAAATGAGGCAATAAAGTAAAAAAGAGGGGTCTCATTCTTGATGAGGTTTGAGTTGTGAGACATCACACATAGGCCTTGGACAGTTTCACTGCTTTTACAAGCCTCATCAATGTTGAAATTTATTGCAATATATTGCCAAGGACTGTAGTCATACAGGCACTTATATTTTAATCAATCTAGTTGTGTTAGTTAAAAACTTAGCCAGACCAAGCAGACCAGCACTGTGGCTATGGATTGTGATACTCTGATGAAGTGTATTTGCCACTTAATGAGAAGTCAAACTGAACGTCTGCTAAGACTGTTCTCAAAAATCATGTCTGCAACTGCACAAATTGAAATTCAATCACACAGGAGCACTATCCATGTTCAAAATACCACCCCCTTGTTGACTTGATTAAGGTAAGTGGAATCAGTTCAGCACCCTTATATATACGCATACACACACACACACACACACACACACACCACTTTCTACACATCAACACGCACGCACGCACATACACATATACACACGCCTAGCACACAGGAGGAGTTCATGAGTACGGCTGTGAATTCAAAGCCTAATAATTGGGCTAAGGTGTTTTGAGCTTGGTGTAGAAGCTGCTGCTCATTATTAGCCTGATTTTAAAGCGTACCGTGTATGCTCGAACCCCGCGATTATGGCATGAGGGTCCATTTAAAGAACAGCACTGCTCTGAACCACGTCAACAGCACATGTCGTACCCTTCCATTATCGTTTCGGTCCTCACTCCTATCCTGCTATTTGTTCCCATTAAAAAAGCCTACAAGAAGGATTGCAATTCATTCGGCGCTATTGTATGGGTTAATGTACACTACTAAGTGCCAGTATATCAAAGCAAACCTCTGATTAAATGTATTTGAATCACAAAGAAACAGCGAGATCTCTCCATTGCCTTTTTAAGGAGGCCTTCATTGTGCTACCTGCGCATGCCGACTTGTATTTGCGTGCTTTCAAGAGGTCTTTTGTACTTGTTCTAAGAACTGACCTGAGCAAATAGTTTATCAAATCAACTTGAATGAAAGGCTTTTCTCTGAGATTCAACATTTTTTAAATAATAATAGTAGGAACACCTGAGGATTTATTTTTCACATTTTGGATATATTTACTTACATCGGGACTTTAGAATGCGGCTGAAAACTTCACAGTTGTATTTAATGTATCACGTTATTAAATCAAATTTCTTTTTAATTTAATGCCCTGATATGTGTATATATGGTAAATGCTAAATTCATAACCATACGAACAAAAGAAACCGCTTGAATCTTTTCCTTTCTAGACTGACACAGATGTTCCTGAGTCAGTCACCAATTTTGCTCGTTAGATAAACCAGAGAGATCTGTGTAAATAATTGTACTGCTAAAAGAGAGGAAAAGGAATCACACAAAAAAAAGAAAAAAGGCTGCCTTAAAAACCCTAGCAGTGAATACGCTAAATTCAAGAGGATTGTTCACCCATGCCAAGAAAGGCGTGCAAATCTATGTAAGTATCACACTGTTTGCATAATAGATTAGAAATTAGCATTTTTGTTCATTTTCCTTGTATGCACAGCACCCTGGAAGAAAAACGCTCCATGCATATCAGATCAGCCTGCCTTCCATTTTGCTCAGTATATTATTTGACAATCTAAAATGTGTAATTTGCATGAAATTGCTTAATTAAAACACAGTCACTGGGGGTATTAATTTCTTTGTCTGCCGGGCGGAGTGCAGAGCAGGCAGATGTAAAAGGCCTGTCAGAGAGGACTGTCAGCCCGAGAGAAAGGCGAGATTGTGCCAGTACGGGGTGTCAGTGCTGGGGAGGGCCCTGCGCCTGCCTGGCATGGGCACGCCTGGTAAACTAAGGCCACTGCACTGAAAAATACAAAGGGTTGGGTGGGAGGAGGTAGCGAGAGGATTGGCACAGTGCCGTCACATGAGCTCTGAGGATGTGTGACAGCAGGAAGCAGACGTAGACATTCGCACTGAGGCCACTGCAAAATGCAAACTATTGGGCACTTTCTCTTTTTCTCTATCTCTCTCGCTCTCTCTCTCTCACACACACACACACACACACACACACACACACGTATATTATCAAAATCAAATGTTTAATGGTTCTATTTCCCATTTTCTTTGTCATTTCAGATATTTAACATTAAATAATACATTCTTATGGACATATTAGTCACTACTAAATATTGACGTCTATATTTGATAGCTGTAAACTAATAACTCCGAAACAATATCAATAAAAGAAGGATTTTCCTCAGCTCTTGCACTTAAGCCACTGGAACACATAAAGAAATAAAATGGCGGTTCATGCACACACACACACACACACACAGACAGATTCACGCAGGGACTATTGGCAGAGCATGACACTGTCAGATGAAATCTCACATTTACAGTTTGTGGAGTGTCACTGTAGCTTCTGCTCCGTACCCTTTTGTCTTAAATATCAAAGCCAACACAGGCGCGTTAACATTTTAATAATTCCTCAGCTTCATAAGGGGAGCGTGTACAATGGGAAAAAGGGTGCAATGTGGTGAAGTAGTTTATATCAAAATGAAAAAGCCCCCCCTCCTACATAGACTTTCATTCTCTTCCTCATTCTCTCTCTCTCTCTCTCACACATGGCTGACTGGTGGGGAAGGGGTTCCAAATCACAGCCCTTGTACCATTCAGCACATACAAAAGGCCTGCGTAGGGCTGCGCAGACAAGGCCTAATTAAAATCCTTTAACAGACTGAGTGAGAGAGAGAAAGAGTTCGAGAGAGAGAAGGAGAGAGAGACAGAAATGAGAGGAGTTGGGGTTGTAAAGGGGGCCTGTCACTGTGCTAGGGAGTCGACAGCCACACACACACACCTCTTCTATGACAGCTCTCCAGAGCAGCATATCCGTGCGCCATTTGCACAGAGGTCCTTAATTGGGCCTTTGATGTCCCTTAGAAATGTGGCAGGGAGATGGAATGCTATCATCCTCCAAACTCACGCTATCGTCTGAAATTGTTTATTAAGTACAAAAGAAGTGTTCCTCTCCTCTTCTTCTGCTGCTCTCTTTCCATGTGTGGATCCTTCATTACAATGTTATCTGGCTCTTAGCAGGGTAACAGCATCCCTGACATATGCTCACTGGTTAATTTTCCTCCATAAATTCTTGGTAATATGAAGGCAGTAAGGGGCTTCAGTGTGCATGGGGGTTTGTGTGTATACGTGTGTGTGTGTATGGAGAGGTGGAGAGGGGTGAACTCCCGCTGCCACCGCTGATCAAATGGAACAACAAGGGCAACGCCTACTAATGCAGGGAGCTGTTCAGCTCTGAGCTTCCTTTTGAAATGATGATGATAATGGATTCAGTCCGCTCATTAATGGAGTCCGAGTGCTCGTTAGAGTGAACAAACAAGCCAGCCTGTCAGCACTGGAAATGCCAAGTGCTGGCAACTGTCTGCATTTTATCTGAGGAGACTGTGCTTTCGCCATTTACCCGCTTCACCCTTTCCACACACACACAACATCAAAGTCAATAGTGGGGCTCAGCACACCACACAAGCAGGACCCTCACATGCTTCTCCTATCCAAAGGGTCATGGTGGTCAAGAGGATTGAAATCGATTCCCTCTCTTCTGTCTCCTCACCCCAATACTCGCTCAGCACGGAGGCTTTATGCGTATACACACAAGGTAGAGTGACTGAGAGGGAGTGACTCTTTCGTCAAGCTGCTTAATAAGATATCTCAGCAAGTGTTAATTGCTATTAGTAATAGTTTTCTCAGCTTTTGGTTTGTGCTCAGATGACATGACAGATTGGCATGTTATATTTGATTGCATGAAAAAAAAAATCTGATTTTGCTGTTTTGTATGCTGTGACACAGGAGGAGGGCCAGATTATTGATGTTTAACCTTCACTGAGACTGTGGAGCTGCACAGTTCTGAAACCTATGGGACTGATTCCGATTTTCCATGCATTCTTCAATGAAACATTGGTTAAACCGGGTCCTCTACTTTATGTGAAATATTGCTCGACCCTCTAGTGTCTTTCAGCCCATCAAAAAATAAAATGACATCATCTTGTAAGGAAATCGAGAGATCAGAGGAGTGTGGTTCCACTAGGGCCTGTCATACTCTTACAAAAGTTCGAGCTTCCAACAACCATGTAATGATATGCACATGCTTTACGTTTCACTACTAAGACTACTAAGACCTGTCCTTCAATTACTGTTTTCTGCTCACGCCATGGAAAAGCAGCTCTTTGAATTGCGTCTTAATTGTAGTCATGTTATTTCCCTTATATGCATAATCAGTGATGGACCCAGATGTAAACTGTAATAATAATTGTGTTGTGTGATATTGTAGATGCTTTTTTTCAAGCACAGCAAATTGAACAACATTGTACTGGATGAAAGGAAAATTTGATTTTTTTTTTTCATCTTTTTTTCAGAGACAGAAAGGGAAAACTCTCCAATGAAGAGTCATTTCTCATTAAAGTCAAGCAAAATTATCAGGGTTGCATTAAGAGGCTTTTAAAAAGAGAGATGTATCATGCATGTGGATATGCATAAACATGACTGAGGAGCTTAAGTAGAAAATGAGATCTGATGCCGTACTGAAGAAGAGGCTCGTGCTTGGAATGCATTTAAATTTAAATATTCATATCATTATAATACTGAGGAATATGTAACGACTGTATAATATTTTATTGAGGAGGTTTTAAAAATGAATGCTGTCCCTACTCCTTAATAAAAATCCTGCCTGAGCTCTTAGTAGTCAGACTGAAGTCGTCCCTCTTTGGTGCTATGCCAGTCAAGCCTGCTACAGGTCCTTGGGTACTTTTCCTGTGCGCCACTTGCACACACAGCGTAGCCAGGCTTTCAAGAGACCCTTGGCTTCCAGTAGCATTTGCTTTGGGTTCGAATCCCCACATTGTTTCAGCACATTTGTGTGTTTTTGAAAGACACTGACTGGGACTCAGATGCACTTTGAGTGCTCACACACACACACACACACACACACACACACACACACGAGTTAATGAAATCCCAGTGATTAAGCTCTGAGAAAAATGACACTACTCTAAAGGAAGTGAGTTTTAAGAAGCACCGTGTCAATGCTGTAGTGTAGAATAAAGACAGTTATAGATAATATAGTTGAACTTTATAAATAATCCTGAGTTACTGAGGCTGTATTCTATTTTTTCTGTTTTTAGATTGCACAAGAATTTTGTTCTTGCCCAGTTTTGGGATTTCAGCTTCTGCAATAATCTACTGGGGGAAAAAATAAATAAATCACACGGCAAGAAACATTTGCTGCATCAAATAAAGACGTGGCAGAAACGCTTTCAAATTGACTGAATAGTAATTTTACATGATATAAAAAATGTATAATCCTTATGTTTCATTTCATAATAATTCACTGATGTTGGCCTGGAGACAATCAATAACTCAGGGGTGTGTGCCAATATTATCGGGGGCGGTCTTGCACAAGGCAACAGTAGGCAGCCGCCTAGGGCCCCATGAAAATACAAATGAGATATATGTATTGATGTTAATTAACCTATTCCCAAATATATATATACACACACTTACAAAAGACTGTTATAAGGCTGTAGCTATTGGAGCTATTATTTTCAGTGATGTCGATGCAGCCCCCCCCCCTCCCGGTTGTAATAGACTATATTGCTGCGTGAAGGCAGACAACTACGAGCAAGGCAGTCAAGCGTTAGCTACAGTGTGGAGGCTCTTCAGTGTGATTTTTTGGTCGTTGAAGGAAAAAAAAAATTTTAAATAAAGTTTTTCGAGTGGAACAGAAAAATGCAGAAAGAGGCAGGAAAGCAAAACGTTTGTCACTATGCCTCCCAAGCTGAATTCGTTTTTTCAGTCAGAACAGATTGCTGCCCGGCTCAGCAGACCGAACATAATAATGCTAGCACTAATGTTAATAAAGATATACTAGCGTTCAAAAGTGTGGAATCACCCGTCACTAAACTCTTCTACAATGTAGTAATGTAATATATCTAATATAAACCTCACACTAAAACTCTTTTTACACGTTCTGTTTCATATTTAAAGTATTTTGGGGGAAAAGTGATTTAAAAAGTGATAAATGATAAAAATGTAATGATAAAGGAGAAATGACTGTGTGAGTGTGTGTGTGTGTGTGAGAGCGAGTGTGTGTGCGTCCCTCACCCGTGGTATGACGTCCATGTTGGAGGCTGCGAGCTCTGCAGCTTTGGCTTTCTCCACTTCATCATAGGTGGGTAGTGATGTGGCCACGCTGTAGGGAGGAGGAACAGGAAAATCCCCTGGAAACACACGCTCTGTACACACACGCGCACACATGAACGCACGCGCACGCATGCGCACACACACACACACACACACACACACACACACACACACACACACACATATATATATATACATATATGTATACATATACATATGTGTAATTTTTCATAATTTTCAT
>JAOUQW010000014.1:7092889-7103891 GCA_028565825.1 Olivaichthys viedmensis
AGAGAGAGAGAGAGAGAGAGAGAGAGAGAGAGAGAGAGAGAGAGAGAGAGAGAGAGAGAGAGAGAGAAAGAGAGAGAAAGAGAAAGAGAAAGTAAGTAAGAAACAAGAGTACATTACCGACTTGTTCTTGCTGTAACTCTCTGACACTGGGCAATTCCGCACACAGCAGGATTTGGTTACCAGATGGGTCACATATATATGACTTATAATAATGGTGGGACATGCATTTAAGGAGCAAAATTGCTGAACTTTCTCCTTTTGGAAAGAACAAATATAGGTAATTTTGTACATGATGATGAAGCAATTTAGTCATAATCAGGATTTTGTTTTAGTCTAATCCATATGTCTTTACCACTTCATCAAATGCCTTTGCCCCAAAGCCTGCTTTTATGTGTACTACAATCACGATGGACTCCAATCACTGCCTTTCTCCATAGAGTAATCAATATTTTACCCACAGCAAAGTGGTCACAGCATTGATCTCCTCATTTAGATGCATTTCTCTAGATTTTCTAGGAACCTTAATTCAGAGTAATTGTATGGGGCTGTATGATTATATTTAACAGCAGTGCAGTGTGATTGTATAGTACAGCAGATGACAATCAAGAGGAATGTCTGACATTTTCACTCGCATTTTTTCAATTTGCTCAGAATCTCTCTCTCTCTCTCTCTCTCTCTCTTTCTCTCTTACTCCATTTCTCTCCCTCTCTCCAATCTCTAGAATGTTTCCTTTCAAAGGTACATAATTACAGCTTGCCCTAGCAGGTAAATAACCCCTAAGCTGCACTCAACATCACACAACAACGCATGCTACACACTCCAGATCATATATGTAATTATGCTATTGAGTCTGATGGGTACAAGCACAATTGCCGGAGAGCCAGCCAGGTGGGCAGAATTAGAACTGCCACACTGATGTTGGTGTGGTGGGGCAGTAATGATTGCTTAAAGCTGTTTAGGCTGATAGCTGCAGCTACTCTTAAAATCCATAGATTACAGTAGTCAGTGTCCCTATTCTTTCTTTCTCTCTGTCCCTCGCTTGTCTCTCCTTCTGCATGCCACTCTCTATATAATGAAAAAACATAAACTAAAGATACACTGTGCTATTTTAAACCTCCCTCTACACTGGAGCCATGAATAACGGCTTTGATTAAACAGCACGATAAGCTTTCATTTCTCTTCTGAATGCCATTCAGAGTCTGCTTTATCGTTGCTTCCTTAATTGGGAAACAGTATAAGCTTTTATGTGGCTGCTCTCCATTACTTTGTATAATCATCAAGTGCAACTTGATTTAAACTTTTTTTGTGTGCAACAGGATTGTGTTGTGTTCTTTAGTACTTCTGGCATGTTCGCACTTTGTGATCTTAGTATTATAATGTTCTGTCTGGCATTTTGGCTGAAAATAAGAACATGCATTATTTTCATTTGACACTATTTTTATGTTTTACATAAAACCTTATATATATATATATATATATATATATATGCAAGTTTTTTGGTCTAAAATGTCTCGAAGAGGTAGACTACATTATGGCACACAAGAATAAAAAAGGATTTAAGTGTTAGAAACAGGGTTGGAGTGTGCAAAATTTATTGGATGAGATTGTACAAAACACAATTTTAGTCTTTGCCTGTTTTATTTTGCAATGTTAACTTTACCATACATTAGAAGGCTTGTTAGCACATTAGAAAGCTAAATTAGCAATTATTTCAGTCATGTTAGCATTAAATAATAGCTAACAGCTAGCTTCTCATTGTGTTTTATCTAAAGCATCTCCCAGTGTAAACAGGGCTAAGTGATAGATTTCACACCTTATGATAGTAAGAGTTCTGACTGGTTTAGCCAGTTACCTCCACTGCACCAGCACGGTCACCAACAACACATATCAAGTCCATCTCTGTATGACATTGTGCTATTAAACGGATTGTCGTGGTACCAAATTCTATTTTCAAATCAATTATAAAAATGATTGTTTAATTCTGTTTTAATGTGAGGGACTTCTTAATATTAGGGCTTTTCAAAAATGAAATAGTTTTGGAAAACATTTACACAAAAATAAAACTCATTGCGGTTCAAATATAAAGGACAATATGTCGTCTGTTTTTTAAAAATGTTCTGAACACTACCATACTGATAAATTGAGATGTATAAGGAGGCTACAAAGCCTTTTTAATGAGTTATAAGTTGTATCTTTAACTTATGAATTTTGAACAAAAACATCCCTCACTATGAAGTCGCTTACAGAAAAACACTCACAGAACAATAATATTTTTTTAAATATTTGACACCTGGTCAAAAATCCACTTTCTGATTTTCATCATGTATATTTAAAGCACTTTTGAAGTGTAGGCCCTTTTGACCTTAAATATGTGGAATACATGGCCTTTGTGTTTTGGCAGCTGTCAACACTTGCCTAATATCTGAAAACTGCTTTTTATCCAGATTATAATACTACGGTCACTTGCGTATAAATGAAAGTGATTTAATGAGCATGAAAGACAAGTTTTAAACATTTGAATGGATAGACTGAAACCTGCCTCAGAGCAGCCTATAAAGCAGAGACAGAGAGAAAGAAAGAGAGAGACGGCGAGGGTTTAGGGAAGTAGAGTCAGACCTGGAACAGGGCCTGTCATGAGAAAGTGGGCGACAGGAACTCACTGCATCACCAGGAACTCGGCCGCCTCTGACTTTGATTAATTGGCACACTGCTTCTCCAACTCTGCTCCACCCGG
This sequence comes from Olivaichthys viedmensis, assembly GCA_028565825.1. Taxonomy (NCBI): domain Eukaryota; kingdom Metazoa; phylum Chordata; class Actinopteri; order Siluriformes; family Diplomystidae; genus Olivaichthys; species Olivaichthys viedmensis. The sequence continues at coordinate 7,095,624 of JAOUQW010000014.1, forward strand.
TTACTGACAGGGGCAATCCATGAGTGTACAAGCACAATGAAGCACAGGCCGTGACACTTTTCAAGTGAGGAGAGGTATTCATTCAAAAGGTTCTTACAGTGTCTTGCTGTATAATATGTGTTCTCTCAGGATGTACTCTTAAATCCACATCCACAGAGAGAGAGAGTTGTCTTTTAGCAGTCTTTTAGAGAAGGATGGAGTCCAGACGCATGAGCTCTGGCCAAAACAGATCATGCTGTAGTAGTGAGTTCTGGAAAGTATACACTTGTCTGGCAGCAGTTTAGTAGGATTTGTCTGACAGTTCTTTAGAGTTTGTGTGTCAGCCTTTTTGTCTGTCGTAAGCATCTAATTTACAGCACGCCACGGCTCCCACCTCTATTAATCACTTTATTTTAATGCTGATCTATTTGACGCATTAAATCCAGAGGAGCTAATGTAAGAACTTAAAGGATGCTAATAGCTGATCCAGAAGAGCTGTAATAGAGGAATTAAAAGAGAAAGCTGGAAATGCATGCACTGTGGTTTTCTCAGAGCCGGTTAAAACTGTAGCATTGTTACAGTGGGTGACGTCACCCATAAAGCTCTTCTCTGACTTTCGTACCTACTCCAGCCACATCAAGCTTCGATGATATGCAGGCAGTGGAGGTGCGTGCCTGAAATTAGCCAGACGCAAAGTCCATTCATAACCAGAGGAAGCGGTGTCAAGGTGCTTTCCTGCCACAGTTTCAGAAATACTGTTTAAGGAAGATGTTGGAGTGTTGAAGAACGGCATGTCCAAATTCACCTTTTCTGCAAGAATGATGATTTCCTATTAAAAGGATGGTGTCTTTTCACGAGCCAATGAAACCTTATAACAAGAGACTTTCATTTTTCTTTAAGGTTTGCTGTGATTTTAGATTCTGTATATTCATGTTTCATATTGTTATTTATGCCTGATAAAACTACAGTAGAGGTGAGTGGGCTGCAGGCCTCGTGTAGGTTTGGCTCTTAGAGAAAATGATCTCTGAGTGTAATATTTCAGTTGCAGTTTCACAAGACGCTTTGCAAAGTTTGTATTCTGATATGCTGACTACATATTAAGAGCTTTCTAACGGCATTCCTTTCAAAAAAAGACCATGTTGAGGGAAAAGAGGTAACCTGGAAACAAGTTGTACTTCCTCTCTATGGGTGTTTAACCAAGCTCAATTTGCAGCTTCAATGAGACAATACTTGTGATCAATGCTTAATGGCACCTTATTAACCTTAATTACCACAATTAAGCCCGACTGCCACTGGGCTCCTTTGATGACTTAATTAATCTGATTCAGTGAAGAGGCCACAGTGTCCCCCCATAGTTGCCAGCCTTGACCGACCATGTGGCCCTGTTAAAAGCACATCTGGTGGAACAAAACATCTCCTTGCTGGCAGACAAATGCCTACACTCTGCGAATGAAAGGCAACCCTCTGCTCTCTGATGTTCATAATGAATGCTACAAGCCCCTTGGCACTGTGCCTTATTGGGTGGCTTGGATAGCTGCCCAGTTTGTTCACAGCTAATTGCTTAATTGATGCATTGTTTTTACAGACGATACGGTTTCCTCTCATTTCAGCGACAAAAGGCATTACACCCTATTAGCAAGTCGTGACTCTCACAGCAAGCTGTATTAAAGAATTTTAAGCTATTGTTTAGCTCTTTAGATTTTATGCTTCAACGCGATTAGTAAGGCATGCTGTTTAAAAAAAAAGAAAAAGAGTCACACACTGGGTATAAATCATGCTGCATTAGCGCGCTGTGTTCTACAAACAGACTAAATATGCCAGACGCAGCCTGCAGCGGATGGAGATAAATGTTCCTTGTTTGTAATTGTATTATTTATAGCACATGCAGTGTAAATAAACTGACAGCTTAGTTAGTAATGGCTGAAGATGCTCTTGTGCTGCAGCCTACCCCTCTGTTGATATTTACATCTACTTGTTTGCTGTAGGAAATGAAGAGACATTTGACTCAGCCGTTTAATTATCAGACTGTGGGTTAATAAGTTCCTCCTCAGGCAGCTGACTATTTCCTCAGGAGAGTTGACACTTCCATAATGCATTCTCTTTCCTGTTACACTTGAGCTCCAGCACACACACGCACATACTCACACACTCTCTCTCTCACTCTCTCCTCCCTACATATTCCCACTGAAGTCTGGGATAAAGAGCTGTTTTCCCCTCTGTCTCGGCGGTGTGTTTGTCCCAGACCCTCAGAGATTGGTGCCAAAAGCCTGCTGCCTGTGTGGAACCAGGGGAACTGGGGGATGAAGGGAGCGCCGGCCACATGGAGACACACTGTTACTTATTCATCAGCCTTCACCGCTCGCAGGGAGGAAACAAGGCCTGTGTGCTGTAAACACATACCGGCACAACAAACAGACTGAAATAACAAGAGCTCAGCCCAGCACTGGGACTGACAGAGTTGGGTGCTAGGCAGGTGGTGTAGTGGGTTTGTGTGTTTTGAGGAGAAAGATTGAGCAGGCTCCCTTGATTATATGGGGCTTTTGATACGCCAGGCTGTTGTGGGAGGAAAAAATGATACACAGACTCTGTTTTCATCAGGCCTGCTCCCCTGCAGTGGATGTGACAAATTCTGCTTTTGAATATTGTAAATACGAACCGACTGGGTGAAAATGTCTGTTGCCATCCACTGGGGGTAATTTCTTCAGGACGGGAATAAGGCGGGATGTAAAAATAGCATCGTCCTCTAAAGTTGCTGGTTATTATCTCAACAAGCCAGCAAGCACACGCTTCTTTCCCCCATGGCGTGAGACATCTGCATTTACATCAGGGATGTAGAGAGGGAAATTACCAGCATTGTGATTTGCTTGTCGGCTGCGATTACAGCATGATCGTAATGTTACGGTGTGCGAGGCGTATGCAGGCGGATGTGTGGCCCTCTCTGGGCTTTACCTCCACCCTCTTCCTCTGTAGAAACCTGGCAGGTGGAGCCAAGGTGGCCCCTGGAGGTGAGGCAGGCCCACACACACATGCAGCGTGCTGGGCAGGTGACGTTCGTGGTCGGAGGTGTCCCTCTGGAGAGCTGGCGGGTGCAGATGCACTACAAAGCCTCCGTGTAGGCATTCGGATTCAATCAGGGATTTCTGCTACAGCAGCACAGCAGAGCTCAGCAGACTGTACCACCAGCAGCTGCTTCTGCCCCTGTTCAGTGTTGCACCAGAGAGCACAAGTGATTTTATTAGCCTCTTTTTGCACGTTATAACCTCATAACCTCAAAAACAATGCAGTGCAGCATAAATACTATTACTTGGTTTTCTTTTTACAGATAACTGTTTCTTCTTCTTCTTTTTAATAGGTAATCACATGTAGCACAGTTTAAAGCTTCTTTTTTTCTTTTCTTCAAACAACATGGAAAATGGAATGGTAAATGCAGTCTCGCTGCTACGTTGTGTTTGTGTGTGTTGAGTTCATAGGTCATTTGTTTGAGGAGGCTTACTAGCATGCCCACTTTAAAAGGCTCTCTGGGACGCAGCTCTTAGTGATGCAGTCGTACTGGTCTGCGCTTTGTGTCAACTCTAACTGAGAGGGCCTTTCCCACACTCTACTCATGCATTATTTTCTCAGAGCTTTGCTGGCTGCAAAGGGATATGGCAGAGCTAATTGCCAAGCCATGCCTGCATCCCTTTCCTCCTGCTTCTTTCATTGCCACAGGTCTCCCTGCAAAAGAGCACATTATAGATGTGAACATAATAAAAAGCTTAGCGAAATCTGCAAGCTGTTTGCATGGGCCTTGGAGGGTGAAATACAGCGAAGCCGTAATCTGCTGTGGATGCTGTGTGAACAGGATCAGAGCAACATGTTATCGCATTTGTGTGTGTTTAGCAAACCGTCACAGTCAATTAGTTAACAAGATGTTGCGGGTTACATTTAGTTGTGGAATCAGCTTTGGGGTGCATCAGAGGGGAGGTTTTATGAATAGTGAAATATTCATAATGTTTGTTTAAATGCTTTACGCACTGCGTTAAACTACTTAGAAATTCTAATAGGAAGCTTTGGACTCCTACTGCCCTCTTTTTTTTTTTTTTTTTTTTTTTTTGGAGTTAAGCTGTGATATGTGGGGAGCTGATGAAAATAAAAGCAAAGACCTGCCAAGCATGCTTTGTCACACCTCTGAAGTGCAAATGAGCTTTTTCCCAACCAGCTCTAAATTATGGTTTCATGAAATAGCTAATTTAGCTGCGTTTATCTTACATAAGACTAATAGTGTGTTGAAAAAAACAGTAGAGATGGAAGTTATCCTGAAGGCATTCCCGACCTTATTTTCCAGCCTTTTCTCCCAAAGTGTTCTGTTATTTACTGATTGATGAGGTCCAGAGCTGAAGATAGCATTAAATCTATAGAAAAGTGCTGGTAGCTCAGGGATTTCATCTATCTGAAGATAAGCTGTTTATGGCAAATGCTTATATTATATTAACTACCGATACACAGAATGTGTTTTTGTGGACAGTGTGCAGAACATATGTGGGAGTGTTTTGGCCAGTGGGAGGGTCTGTTTTGGACTGTTATATTTTTTCCAAAATTTTCTTACAAATGACACAGCATGGCCCTTTTTCTCTCCTATTGTAGCAGCTTGGGCCATACTTTGATTAAAGGAAGTGAGGCTTGCTCTGCCTTCTTGGGTGGTAGGGGTTGTTAGCCTAGGGAAATAGAGATCTGGCTGATGTGACTCGATTAAGATAGTGTCATAATTAGTGGCGTTCAGGATGGGGATGATAGTGGCGCTCCGTCCGGCACTGAGAGGGAGAAGGATTAAAACATACCCAGGAAGCCTGACAGGGTGCCTGTGTGAGTGTATGTGTGTGCAGGCACGTAAGCGGGGAGGGTAGTGTGTGTCGGCTGATGACAGGTAGGCAGTCCATGTGTCAGTAACTCACAAGTGTGACTGCTAAACATTTCACATCATGTCACAGCGAATACTCGGCTCTACTTGTAATGGGTGGAAGAGATTTAGGAGCCTGCGCCTGATCTACAGGCCTGGCTGATTAGAGTGCAGCGCTCAATTACGCTTGTAAGGCTTCATTTAGAAGAGCTAAATGAAGTTACTTTGGTGCAAACTGTCACCTCGATGGAACACATCAAGCCTGTTTGCGCCGGCTCTCCGAGTTGAATTGCTTCCCCATCATCTCAAGGGCATGTCTCACCATGCCATGCAAAGAAATGGAAAAGAACGCCTTGTGGCTGATAGTTTTTCCATCCACAGTGCATTATTAAGAAAAGCACAGTAGAAGAGACGATAAAGTAATATTCTGTGACAAAAGCTAATATGATGCAGGGGATATTGGCAGGGCCTAGTTAGGACGGTCTGTTTTTTTTTCCCCATGCCGTGTTTTAGGAGAAAAATAATTCCTCGCTGTGACATTTTCGACTGGAGCCCTCGGGGCACGAGAGGGAATCGGACCAGGTAATTGCACCAGGGTTTCCCCTTACTAAATTAACCTCTGCACAAAAATTTATTGGTCTGCTGTTTTTGAAAATTATTTAAACTTGCGCTTATTTCCGATTTGAGCCTATTTTTTTCACCAGGGACTGGCTTATTTTTGCACAGAGACCTGATTATATTGGAGGAGTTGTTTGGGAGAGGAGACAGGCTGGATAATTCATTTTGGACAGGCTTCAGCGTGGCAACATTTTTAACACCTGTGGAAATATACATAGAGCCGTGTAGTCATGACTACTGGGTTAAGTCAATATGTGCTCATGGGTCACTGGAAGGACAACCACTACTTTCGGGTTGGACTGATATGCACGACACTGGAAGAGAGCCAGAGGACTGCCTTTTATATTACTAAGGTCTGTCTTATTCAAGGCACCTCTTCCTTATTCTCTGGTCCCGTCAATAATTACATGATCGCCTGATTTTATTTGGCTATACATTTTATAGGCTCAAATCACATGTTTTTATGGAGCCACAGTTGTCACTTTTAAAAAGCATCAATTTTTCTGCATTTAAAGAGGACTTTTCCTCACATTAGTGACTTTGTCATATCGGTCTGCCACAATCCTAAATACTCTGTTGTAGTCTGCTCATCTCCCGGGTCCCATCCGGTCTGAATGAATGCCCTTTATGGCATATTAAAAATGAACATGTGAAAATTCACTGTGGCGGGATGCTCGTGCTTGCAAAAGGAAATGGAGACATCCTGAGCCATTAGTTACCGGAACTGGAGCCTTGCTAAACTTCTCTGACAATACTTTTAAATACAGGTTAGATAAATGATAGAAGTCTTCACCCTCTTCCTTTTCCCCCATAGAACATATTAAACACTCCTTCACTCAGAAAGGCTAGAGTAATGGTGCAGTGTCCATTTTGGGGACTGAAATGTGTTGGCTGGCTATTAAAGCAAGGCACTTTGAATAAACATCAATCTCAGGCTCTCCCGCACTCAGAGACAATTGTCCAAATCATGCAGCGGAGACAGCCTGCAGGAAACTGACATCTAGCCAGAAGAAGCAGCTGAAACGGTCAGCCGATCATGATTTACATGCTATCTGGCATTTTGGCCAGCTGACAGAGTAAAGTATCAGTCAACTATATTGACTTTTTCCCCCTCTTCCTCTGACAGTTCCCCGAAGTCATCCTTGTATGTCTGTCTATAAAGGGCTCTTTTCTTCCTTTTCATGTATCTATTTTTTCCCTTTTTCTCTTTGCCTCACTCTCAGACTGCTACGGCCAGGGCAGACTCTCTCGTTGCACCGCTGCCAATTTATCTGTGCAGGCCATGACGAGGAGATGGGAGAGATGCAGCATGTTTCTTCGTTCCGCTTTCTGAGCTACAAGAGGGTGTTGTGTGCACCCCAGAACCTCACCATTCTCCACCATCCATCGTAAAGCCCCCCCACCATGCCAATTTGTGAATCAGCTTATGGTAATAGCAGGCTAATAATGAAGTGCTGATATTGAAAAGGGAGCATGTAGTACTGTGCTGACCTTTCCACAGAGAGAATAACGGCTCCTCATAATAGGCTCTGTTGAGTAAGCAACTTGGAAGGCAAGGTTATAGTCGAGGAAAAATAAAAGGCTGTCCTGAATGCGATTTCACAAGTCGATAACCTTCCTCGCGTGTGTGAGTGCGTGTGGCCGCAGCCATTATGCTGATGTGGAGGTTTTTAAAGACGGAGGGGAGTGGGATCCCTGCAGGCATCCGTAACGCATCAGATAGGCGAGCATCAATCTCTCATGCCCAGTACCCCAAATTTAACATGGCCAGAGGCAACAGCGAAAGGGAGAGTGGTTAAACATTCTGTATTTATCCCCTTCAGAATGTTTCCAGAGGGGTAGGAGGTGAAATTGATATAAGGGTGTTTTTTTTTGTCATGCTTTACTTTTGTGTTGTATTTATTTGTGCAATGCATTTATTGTCCATTTCTTTTGTTGCTCTTTTATTACACTGTAAAAATATTTTCTTGCACATAACACTGGTAACTGAGGCAACGCAGAAACGTACATCTTAATTTAAATGTTAATAATGTGAGTTTTGGAATACAAAATAAATAAAAATATTCTGCTTTTGGGATGCATTATGTGAAATGACTAAGTACCTAAAGTATTGAGGTAAACTTTGCTTTGTACTTCCTAACTTGACTCTTTTGGTTTGTCAACACACCCTTTAAGTATAAGTATAGTGATGCCCGTTACTCGACTCGATTACAGTGTTTTCACTTATTTTTTCCCCCTGTAAGCGTGTTGCTTTGTGAGCACACAGATGGGAGACCTGGGATTATCAATCTTCATTTTGTAATTTATGAAGGCCTGCTTGTCAGGTATCCAGCAGTGAGTGGAACAGCTCATTCTGGCATGCTGTGGTGGAAGGAACCTGAGGGGATGGCCACCTCCTGTTGCCCTCTCCTCTACTCTGCTGCTGTCAGCGTCGCACTGAGCACGCTCTGTGAGCTGGATTAACCCAGCACTCCCCACACAGGTGCGCATGCACCCACGCATCCACACTCATTAAGACACAGAGCAGCCGCAAAAACCGTGGAAACACGCACTCCTTGTGTTTCAGGTCCAATCCAGTGGAACCGAATTCCTGATGGTGAGAGACACTGATGGGTCCAGTTTTCCACACTCTGCTTTCTTCATCACATGGGTAATTATACAAGCACTGATGCAAACTCACCTGAGAATCCATCAAAAAAGCATTTGGCCCTGCGCTACTAGAATAGAATAGAATAGAATGCTCCTTTATTGTCACATATACAAGTACAGTACAGTGAAATTGATTCTTTGCATAT
>JAOUQW010000014.1:7103991-7136758 GCA_028565825.1 Olivaichthys viedmensis
TAAGGGCCTTGCTCAAGGGCCCAACAGTGGCAGCTTGGCAGAGCTGAGGCTTGAACCCACGATCTTCTGATCAGTAGTCCAGTGCCCTAACCACTGAGCCACCACTGCCCCTCAGTGCATGATTCTGTAATTGTTGGCCACTTAATGAGACTTTATGCAGGGAAAGTTTGCAATTATATTATGTATTGAAAAAAATACTACTAGTTTCTATGTGTTCTATCGACATTCCTCAGTTGCCAAGCCCTTTTCATGCTACTAGGGCAACCCATAGAATCTGAGACACTCAACAAAAAACACATTTAAAATGAGCTTTATAAAGTAATGTTTCTAACATCCCTAGTGTTTTCAGGTTACTATGGCTCATCTAACTTAAAAGTGTTTAATGGCATAAGCACATATTTGATAAGCTTTGAGCCGTATCTCCAATGTTATGGATGATTAAAAGTGTTTTAAAGTGACTTACATCATCAAAAAGGTCAATTACTTTTGCGTTTCACCACTAAGACTTGAAGCCAACTTAATTACCCCATGTACCAGAGTGAAGATGAGGTCTGATTTTAATAAATCAATCATTAATACATCCATATTTAAAAATCACTTTGATTGCATCTTGCACTCCATTTACAGGCGTTTTCTTTCCCCCTTCTATCTGTCCATTAAAGATTGAGATGTGCTTTTTGAGGAGCGAGCAGCAAAAAAAAGAAAAAAAAAGAATGAAGGTTCATTTCGGAGGAGTTTGTTTTTGGTGACCTTTTTGCCTGTGTTAATAATTCACTCTCCTAAGCAGCTCGGTAGGGCCTCTGCAGGCTTTGATTTGGGGGAGTGGTGCCGATTTGCAAACGATAGCCCCGGGCATGCGGCCCTGAGCAGCCTGAAGGGATGCGACCCGGCCCCTGAGCTCCTCCACCTCCAACTGTCCCATGGAGTCGGTGAACTTATCTCTCTCCGTCCATTCTCACCTTCATAAGCTTTCATAAGAAAGGATGTTTGGCTGGATCCTCTGAGAGCTGGGCACTCGTAGCTCTGGTGCGCTGGCCGGGAAGCCTCTCCTCAGGCTGCAATTTATCGCTCGACCTGCCAGGAGCCTTGAGAAAATCCAGACTGCAGGACAAGAGGAGAGAAGCCCTGAGCCTGTCGGCTCTATGCTGTAGGCCAAGTTCATCCTCTCTCTCAGTCCAGCTGTTTCTCCCGTTTCACTCACGCATGTGAAGAACCTGCTGCAAGGGTCTGGTGCAACACATCAGAAATGATCTCTAGTTCATGCATGTGTGTGGTGGGTGTGTCCTCTGGTCATACAGCCTGTTAGGAATAGTAAAGGCCATGCTCTTTCTCTCTTTCTCTATTTCTCTCTCTCTCCCTCTCTCTCTCTCGCTCCTCAGTGTAGACATGCTTCTCCTTCACTGCTCATCAACCTCCCAGCTCTAATTTATAGACAGGCATAAAAACTTCTGGATCCTCCGTTACAGCTGCTGCCTAGCAGTGGCACGACAAAATAGGACACATGCTGTTAAACATGTAAAGGTATTTTTCCTCCAACATGGCAGTTTCAAAACTCTCCATCTAACTCGCTCATTGAAGTTAGAATCTGTCTCCCCAAAACTGCCTTTAGTGACTGCTGTATGTCCATCCAGGCCTTTTTAGTATCACCAAAACAGTTTCGTCTCTTGGAAAGGAAATACTTTTAAGTTATGTATGAATACAGCCGTCTCAAAGATCAGACAGTGTTCTGAGTAAAACTTAAAGAGTTCTTGGTGAGTTCCAAGGACAAATACCTACACAAGATCAAACAAAGTCAGGCCCTCACGCAGTATGGAGCTTCTTCAAATCTTACCGCCCGTATCTAAACACCACCTGTCCGTTTCTTTTCCAAACTCAGCATATTTTATCTTGAAATTAATTTTGGTTAGAAGGAGTGTCCTGTGTGCCTGGGGCCTGCGTCTTCAGAAGGAGAAGATATGATAATAGGGATAAAAGGCACTTACATAATCAACATTTTGTCCTTAAGCAGTCTTTTCTTTCAGCTTTCATTATTTATAAGCGTATTTGAGTTGTTACAGCACTCCGTTTTTTCCATGAAACTGTGGTTGGAGTAAGATGAAGCCTGCCAAATTGATTTGAAAAGCATGAAAATTATTATCTGGTTCATATCCATGTACATTGTGCTTCAGTGTACCCAGGAAAACTTTGAAACAGCATTTTTTTTTCTCTCTCTCTTTTAAGTGTGCACGTATATGTTAGTGCAAGTGAATGAGAGAGCCTGTAATTCTCATAGCTGACACCATACATTTGTAATGTTCAAAAATAATTGAAATGATAGAAAAACTACTTCAGACAGCATAAGAAAAAGTTATAAAATGATTTAAATAATGATCAAAATCAGACATACTGTATATATTTTTGCATTTCAGTTATGCCCCATTAGAAATCCCCATATGAAGCTTTACTTTGCATATTAAATATATTCATTGTTACTTATGTGTTGTATAAAGATAGTGAACAGTGGGAACAAATCGAATATCTAGTTGATGCAAAGATTGGGAAAATTTGAGAAAATCACACATGCATATTTTACACATGTATTGTCTTAACCATCCTGTGATTACTGAATATTTCAGCAGTGAGCAAATAGATTGTGGATGCAGCTTTAAAAAAAACTTTCTCTGACTCTTTTCTCTGCTACAATGTTAATTGAGAAGGAAAAAAAAGACGAGAATGACGTAGACATGCGTGTCAGGAAAAGAGGTCATCTCATGGCAGGGGGATGTTAATTCTACTATTAATGAAATTTATCCTCCTCACTGTCTCGTCTCTTCAAAAGCAAGGGCCCTCTTTTAGCGAAAAAAAGAAGGGGGAGATAGACGAGGAGAGAAGGAGAGGGATGTTTTTTGCACAGATACAGAGGGAGGCCACAGGGGGCAGGGCAAAAGGAAGAGAATGACAATCGTCAGGTGATTAAGAGGACTTGCAGGCTAGGTAGACCTACAAAATGAATAACCGTGGACCCAAAACCATGCCATAAGGCTCAATGGTTTGTGATTTGCAAGTTGATAAGACAAGAAGATTAATAATGCTGCATGATAATGGTTGGCTGCGGCTCAGCTGGGGAGATGGTAATGATGTGATCTTGCTGCAGGAGCAGTTCGGCACGCCACACTGCTGTACAGGCAGCAGGGGGAACAAAAAAAAAAAAGAACAGAAACACTCATGCCAATTGGCCCTCGGGATATGGAGAGTTTGAAAAATGAGAATGCAGTTATCATTTTAATTAGATATAATAAAAAAAAAATACACTTCTTTAAATAATTTGCTGAAACAAGGACTTCAAAGAACATATTTGCAGTGTTCAGCCCGCTGCAATTCCTGAGTGACAGTTTTGGTTAATTTGCGAAGAGGTTTTTTTTTTTTAAGGAGATTGAGCTCTTCCTCTGTGAGAGTCGTAAAAGTAGAAATGCGTCTACCTGTCTCTATCTCCCTCTTGTTTGGGAGGAGTAAGAACAGTGAGTGGGAGACCTTGGGAGGATATGATTTGTTGTCAGAGCAACTTCCCTCAAATATAGGTTTATTTGCTCCTTCAAGCCAAACTCAGGTTTCTCAGTTCTGTGTATGAAAAGGAAATGTGTTTTGCAGACATTTCTGCAGAAAATAATTTGGTGTGTTCACTGGAATAAAAAGCTTTAATTGTTTTTGAAGATCTGTACTGTTGTTTGCCTCACACGCTCAGATGACAGTAATGGTGTCATATACGCCTGAGGTGTTGATACAATACTTAACGTCTTCAAGTAAACAAATTGCTTGTGAAATGCAAATCATAATAAGTTTGTTCACAGCAATTTTGACGGCTGACACTAGATATGGCATGTGTTGATATGTTTGTGTGTGTGTGTGTGTGTGTGTGTATGTGCAAAATGTGCTCCCTCAATCTGCCAGAAGCCTTCATAGAAACAACTGTGTCACATATCAACTCAAATTCTTTTTGCTACAGATGAACTCAGAAATCCTCTTTGCTGCTTCTTTTTCCAATGCTGCTGTGCTCATTTAAAACAATTTAAACAAATGAAATCTCTTCCTTTCTTTTGCTTTTTTTTTGTGAGCCATGGCTGACACACACTTCCTCCATTTATATTTTAATTTGAAGCACTCTAGTTAATTATTGCAGCTGGGTTGTAATGACGAACTGCACATTTGCATAGGTCACAATTAAATGAATGAATTTTCTGGAAATATTCCACCATTGAAGTGTCAACTTTGTTAGAGGTCACAGTAGCTCCAAATGCTCCCCCAACGCCCCGTAATGAGTTAATAACTGCTATTAAACTCTAATTAAAAGGCCAGCACTGGGTGAGTGAAACAGTTAATAGAGCAATAGCTCAGATATTTCTCTTAATGCACAGCAAAAGCAGATATTACCTATTCAAATTAAACCTGCCAGGGTTATTGTATGTGAGATCAGGCACATTCTGACACTTTAATTACAGTAGGGCTTAAAAGTTGCATTTTTCGAGAAATGATTTGCTTGGACAGGACTCCCTACATCTCGCACGCAGTCATCCTTTAAAGTGATCATTTACACTAATGATACATATGTATCACATTGCTGTTAGTGAATGAGGGACTGTCTATGTGATGGTAATGATTTAGTAGAGTGTTCAGCTGTGCGTGAGTTTGTGACTGTGCTGTTAAAACACTGTTTTAGTCATGCTTGCGGCGCAGGATATTTGTCCTGCACTGCGATTGAGATCCATTTGAGGCCGGTGAGGCTGTCAGCTTGAATGAGGCATATTAGACGCGCGCACTCTCAGTTTACCGCTTTTAGACATCACAATGCACAGCAATCCTGAGCTAGTAAGCAATGATAAGTGATGAGAAAAGTGACAATGTCAATAGTCATAATCTTCTCGGGCGGGAAGTGATGAGCCATATGTGCCTTGTCAGCTCAACATGCCTTCAATATCCGCTAATAAAATGAAGTGGAAATATTTTCAAGGCGTAGAAAGAAAAGAAAAAAAAACAATCAATAAACTATTGGAAGATAAATACAAAATTGGAGTGAATATGGAGTGAATATATTTGTCCTTGTAGACAGCAGACAGATGACTAAGAAGAGGGGAGCACAGGCCCATTTGTATGTAAATGCAGGATTGATTATATTTATTTGCAGGGTCGTGGAGAAGCTCTGGCACAGAGACAGGCAGCGATCTCTCGGTTCTAGCTGCGGGGCTTCTGTCTGGCGCACACACTCCCTGGACGGCTCTGTCTGCTCCTTGCACTGGCTAAAAGGAAGACTAGTGAATTAACCTCATCCTGGTTTTTAAGACCAACTCCAGCTTAACATATACCTTTAAACTCCATCCACTCTGCTGATTTCTCCTTTCTCTCAATGACAGTTAATTCATTTTTAAACATATTTCTCTAATTATTTCTGTTTGTCTTATATAGCATTAATATTACTGATTTTCAGTGGAAAATTTGAGATTGATAGTAGATTCAATAGGCAATTATTGCCAATTTTACATATGCCATATATAAAAAATATAATATGTGTCACAGTTCTAAAGAATGTAATCTTACGATTTTTTTTATATCCTGAATTTCCTACTTTAATTCTTAGTGTCTACATCAGTCAGTGCCGTCTGCCCTGTCTCTTCCAGCCTATATATAGCTGTGGTTGTAACCTCCACACCTCACTCGGCTCTTTTTCCTCACCGTGTCAGTCCTGAGCCATGAACACACACACACACACACACACACACACACACACACACTGTGTGCTCACACCTAACTGCTTTCCAGAACATTCTAATTACCAGCCCTTCCTTATTATGTATGCCATGTCATGGTGAAAGGAAAGACCGAGAAAAAAAAAAAAAGAAACTTCAAGCGGTGTGGACCAATTCTGTAATTTCTTAATCACTTTTTTTTTTGCCAACCTTTGCATGTGCTAGGGTTAATACTATAAATTGAATGTTGCTTTGGTTTCCTCCTAAATAGGCTATCATGCCTTTGCCGCGGTGCTTAGCGAAATCTATTATTGTAATTTGCATAGGCCTTTTTAGTGCAGAGATCCTACAAAGGCGAGAAGAACAAAGAACTCATGAGGGGGAAAATGGGACAGAAATGATCCAGCGTGGGCTTCAAGTCTGACGTCAGCTCCCTAATGAAATCTTTTGACTGAGACCATAGCAAATGGTGGAATTCATATCTGACACTTAATGGTTTGCATAGAAATTAGAAAGCCCCTGTCACTTGATGTCCCTGATTAATTTACAGCACTTTTGTTATGTTGGCATCACTGAAAATAAATTGCTTGGTATAGATAGTAGAATCTGAGGAGGGATTATGAAAAAAGGGGATTATGAAAAAAAAAAAAGAAATGCAATTTTAAAACAGAAAAAAAGAGAGGATTAAATAAAATACCTAATTGCCAGAAATGTCACCAAGCACAAGGCTATATGCCATTTGGGAGAGCTGGCCACTTGATTTCCTATGAAAATTAATCGGCTATCAAACAATCTTCGTCTGCCGAGGATGATTATAAAGCAGGGAGAGGGAGAATGCCCTTTGTGTAGGTGAAATGTGTCGGGGACTGTCATCGTAATATACCTCAGTGAAATGAAGGTTAATTCTGATGTACAGCCTGCATGGCAGTCATTATCAGCGAATCATGAAAATAAATTAAGCCACTGAAATAGATACGTCCTCCTCGCACACGCAGCAGGGATCCTGTGAGAGATGGACGGATGAACTTTACAGATTATTATTGGAAAATAGTGCCAAATTCAATTAATGCACCTAAAAGACACCTTTATAGAGGGCAGCCATAATTTAAATGACAGAAGGGTGTAATTTTGCTTGTTATAAGTCAAATTTGCCAAGTTTCATGTTCACATTTTTCATTTTTTTTCCCTTTCCTTTCATTGCGATTCCCCCCTAATTTTTGTGCTGCCTGAAAAGAGTGATCTCTCCACTCGCACCGTTCTGTCTTAACTGAGACATCCTCAGCATCAGCAAACGGAAAAAATCCTTTGAACGTGATGCGTGTGTGTTTCCTGGTCTTTTGTATGCACTGTAATCCCTGATGGCAGACTCCACATGTGCTGCTCTCCTCTCAGCCCCAGCCAAATGAACCCAGAGGAGCGTCTGCCTGCACGGCCTTTATGCAGATCACCTGCACACACTCTTCTGATTGAGGGCCCGGTGAACGGCGTAAATGGTTAACCTTTCACCTCTTGACAATGGAAGGGAAGAGAGAAAAAATCCTCAGACTTAATCCATGCAGGCATCTGACAAGCCCTGGTTAGACTGGAGTCCATATCAGAGTGACCCCTGCACACAGAACCTTTATCTGTTCATCTACACCTCTCTTAACAGCCTGCTGAATTAACAGCCAGGCATGTAGGAGGGTTCCCGATTAACACACACTAGCCTAGCTCTTGTGTGTGAGAGACACAGACTTCCCGTCCTTCCCAGCATTGCCGTAATGTTGTAAGTGGGGGATTTTTTTTCTTTTCAAATGTGTCTGGGAATGAAGAATTCAATCAAGCCAATGGGGAAAAACATATTTATATGAATGTTATAATCTTTTGTCCTCTTCTTAGCCTGTTTTGAAATAATACTTTCTTTCACAGTTTTCACAGTAGTTGTTGTGTGAGTAAAGGTAACTAAAGGTGGTATTTGTAATATACTCGTGTTACACATTACAGACATTATTATGAAATTGCAAACATTACAAAAAACAAGCAGTTTACAAGGACATCTTCATATATTAGATCTCAAATATGAATGTATTTTATCTGAAGATGCTTTTTATTTGCACATGAAGAAAATAATCAAACATTTGAAAGAACCGTTCGTAGATGATGATAATGAATTAAAACATGTTTCAGAGAAAACATTTCACACTGTTTTTTCATCTCTATGTGTTTTATTTCCAATTCCTACTAATGAAATACCCCCTCAGTATCATTATGGATATTGAACTCATATGTGAGTGAAGGAATTGGGAGCAGATGATCACTCATTGCACCTGATAGTAAAATCAATAGAGAGTGTGTGTGTCTGTGTGTGTGTGTGTGTGTCACTGAGCAGCTGGTTGTGTCGGAGAAAGACAAGGGAGGAATGAAAACTGAGGAAGTGGGGCCACCTTTTGACAACACCAACGCACAGTCACTCAAGCTTCCTCTGACACACTTTCCCTGTCACGTCCAAGCGCGTACATGCGCGCACACACACACACCCACCCACACACACACACACACACACACACACACACGTCCCTGCTTTCACGACACTCAGACAGAGCAAGGGCAGCTAATTCTAATGAGAGCTAAATCAATCAAGTATTTTTAATCACCACTCCATTTTTATAGTGTGGTGGTAATGATGAAATTCTACGTAGGGTGATCCCCTAAGAACTAAACGCGCAGACCCACACACGCACACACACACCCCTCCCCGATGCATATTTAGTACTCCAGGCACTCACTCATCTCTGATGATTTTCATTTTTCAATTACATTATCTGGTTAACCAATCAATTGCCAGCCTTATCAATAATTAATGCTTCAGTGACTATTAAAACTCCTAAATAAAACTGGATCGCGCCCTGTGACATCGTTTAATGATTTTAGTTCTATGAAATATCCACACAGGCATGTGAGTAGTTAATTTGCATCAGTCATAACCAGACCAGGCACGTGGAATATTTTTGTTTTGTTACAAGGATGAATATTACAATATAATTTGTTGCCTCTATTGCAGTTGCTTATTATTAACACACACACATACATGAGCACAGTCTGTCAGGCTCAGACAGCATTGTTTCATGTTGACTGTTGTTGAGCTGGACACATGCACAGAGCCTCTTAGTGCGTGCAATAGAGCTGCTGTAGCCACGGACCGATGAGCAGAGACTGGCGCTCAGAGGGGTGTTAACGCGCGCCGTTCTGGATCGATGTTTTACTCCGTATCCCCTGGCTGCGGATGCCGCTCCTTGCAGAGCACGCCTTTGTCTGAGCTCCAGAGAAACAGCTGTTTACAGACGGCTTTGGAGCTGGCAGGCCTTGATCTGACTCCACCTCACAGCGGAGACAGCTTTGATAGGGCTAATCTCAGCGCTGAACTCTCTCCTCCGGCATGCGACTCGCTCTCCAGTCTAGGCTCCAGCTCCCACTGTCATATTCGTTTTCCAGCTTTGTTGTTGTAGTTGACCTCAGTGCTACGATCCCTAAATTCCCTATGTTTAGTCATCAATAGCATTGAAGTTGTTTAAGGCTCCAGTACTGTGGAAAGTTCAAGACAACTGAGTGGGTGCATGCTGCAGGGGAACCTGATTTGTTGTGTGTAGAATTTTTATGTGTGTGATTAGCATAGGCCTACAAAAAGCTCATGAGGGGCAAAATAGAACAGTGGCAAGTGTGAATAAACACTTTTACTGTGGTTGTCTAGGAATCTACAAGGCAGTGTTTTGAGAAAGACCAAAAGCAGAAGCTCCAGATGTTGGAGATGGTGCTAAAATGTGAGGGTGGACGGACGAGAGTGGGGAAGAGAGAGAGAGAGAGCCCAGGCTGAAACATCTGTCAGCACTCAGCATGCTCTGATGAGGAGACGGGCCGGTATGCGGCGGCTGAGCTCAGGAATCAGTGGGGCCGGTGAACTTGGCAGCGCTGTGTTGTTTATTTGGCCTGACCCAGCGTTTGCTGCGAGGTTACAGCAGCCGTTCACTGAAAGGAGCTTTTGTCCTCCAGCAGAAATCTGTTACAAATATTTACCATGGGGGGAATGCAAAGGCCTGGGCCTCTGCCAGCCAGACAGGGGCTATAAAATTCACTGCACATTCTTGAATTAGTTCCCTTTCAAACTGCACAAAATTTACACTCTCCTTTTATTAATGAGATCACGCTGTCACTGGTTATTAGCCATTTATGCTGTCAATGTATGGATCTCATGATTCCTTTCATCTGAAAATCGGAGAGCCGTGCAATAATTTAACACCGCAAGAGAGGAAATACATATGTGCATTTTTAACCTCTGGACATGACTAAAATTTTAATGTTGGTTAGCCATTTACGAAGCGTAGCCTCTCACTTTGCCTGTGTGTAAGTTTTTGAAATTCAAAGTGTAAATGGTCGGAATTTTTTGGAGTAGAAATAACATCACATCACATCCCTCTTTACACTCTCTAGTCCTCTGGGCTCACGTTTGGGTCAGTGGGAACAAATGCAATTTCAAAGACTGCATAATTTCACACAGGGAATCTATCCCCTATCTATATGTATTTTTCTGAACAGTTCCATACTGGTGCTCTAACTCGAATACATCTGCTTTAACCAGCGAGCATTGACTTTTACCCTTGCAGCCAGACCTTGCCAGCAGCCTCACACGCACATTGACATGCAACAAAGCTAATGGTGCCCAATACAGGAGGGCCTAATCTCGACTAACTGACAAGATTTAAATTGAGGAGACATCTTCCGCTGATTAGCTCCCACACCCACAATTATCCAACTGGGGTGTCAAGCAAGGTTTAACATCTCCACTGATTCTGCTCTCTGGAGAGATCCAGGAGGAAACGCAATCGCTTTTAATAACTGCCGCCTCCTCCAGCAGCCTGCTCCCTCAGCTGCACCATTCCCAGCTATTCAGACTCCCTTCAAAATTAACCTTTCCAGCGAAAATATAATTCTGCACAAAATGAACCACCAAGCCATTTTTTTTCTTTCACCTCTGTCTTTCTCTCTCTTTCTTCCTCTATCAGGCTTTCTCTCTCTCTCTTTTGCCTCAGAATAATTTATTCAAATTGCTCATCTCAGAACAGTGAAGCAATCTGCAGTTCCTGAATGGACCCCTGAATTTAGATTTTAATCTAAAAAAAAGGACAGAAAATTGTTTATGTACCGTCCTGTCTTCTGACAAATAAGGGACACGTCTTAAGTGTTCCGTCACTTCCTGCCGAATGTTCCCCATTCTTGGCATACCTTGTTAAAATGCAACCGATCAGAATATTTGTAGTAAATAAGGTTTGATTGGTGCTCGTGTTGTGAACGGTGCATGCGTTTCCGCACGCACAGCGACTCCATGTGTCGCTCCACCTGACCCCATTTGACGCATGCGCATTGTGACAGATCCAGCCATCACATAGGAGGTCACACGACATGATGGGCACCTCGGATAATTTGGGGCTCCGGTTTCTTCTCCAAAGCTCTCTCGACATCAGTGTGGGTTAAAGCTCCAATCAATCACCTGCCTGTTGCCTGCTCTAATGAACTGTTTTTCTGATAGTGATGAAACCGGGACACAAAGCAATGCGATGAATTATTTACTGTTTAGTTTTACTAATTGATCTGTTTGGGGAGCAAGGATAAAAGTGGAGGTGCATCCACAGATCACACTGCTTTCATATGGCATTTATGCACAAGTGACAGCACAGTCCCACAAGATGCATAATGAACTAAACAAGATCAAATAATTATCACTGGGGACTTGGAGCAAACAGCAGAATTTACCTTGGTGTTTTACTCTTCACAAAACAAAGTTACAGACTAGCAGAACAGTTTAATCACAAACGTTCCACTACAGGAAAAGGGCATTCAGAGGACAGGCTTGTCTCAGTTTGATTTGCTTTACTGGTGTTGAAAAATAAGTGCAAATCTGCCTGTGCATAAATTGCAGCTCTTATTGCATTTGCCTGTGATATTACTAAGATATTACTTATGGCTTCAATTCATAGGAATGAGATGCTATTTTTGAATAATCTTTTACGAAGTGGTGTAATTGTGACTAAATCAACCAGATTACTGTTTTAAATAAGTGAACACAATTTTAAAAAAGAAACGGAAAATCTTAAATGCACTTGATTATATACATTAGTCTCTTCTAAATCAGTATATTCAAAAATGTTATTTGAACTATAAACAGTTTTTATGTGAGAGATTTTTTATTTATTTTTAGAATACATCAGTGTATGATTTGTTCCATTGTAAGCTTATGTTTACCCAGCTTATCCAGCATCCCTACAATGTCTTAGTAATGTGTTCCAAGGTCAGACATTAAGCCCTTTCTCATGATAAGGATATTTCCATATTTCCAGTGCACCAGGCTTCCGTGGCTTCCAGCTATTAGCACCCACCTCTAAGCAATAAGCGCACTAATTTCAGAGGGAGGGGAGAGCAGAGATATGAGTTCCTCTCTAGCAGTGCAACACCAAGGGGGATTAATATGAAATGGGATACATTTCACTGCGGTAAGACAAGGTCTTAAAGAACGAGGATGAGGAGAATTATGTATCGAGAGACATTCATCTCTGCTTGCTCATGGATGAAAAATGCTGCACTGAACTAGGTGGCAGTTCTCCAGATGCGTTTGCACTGTTTTAAAATATTAATACCTTGATTGATTTAGCTTACTTTGTGTTCAGTAACCAGTATACAATCCTTAATTGGGATGTAATATGCTAAGATAGAACTACAAAAAGAGTGGGATGTCTTAAATAGATTCTAATATGTAAATGTCTGTCTTTAAGGAATAAATATAGAAGATTCATTTCGCTGCTTTTTTTGGTACCTTTTTCATGTGTAAATTCTATTAGATTGTGTTATTTCACCTACCCCAAATTTAGATTTTGAGCACATCTGAATATGCATTATTTATGGAAGGAAAAAGACACTTAAGCAGTTTAACCTATATGTGACCAGATATTAACAAGATACATGCTTCTCATCAGAGGCCAGCGTTGAAATCTAAACAACACGTATGAATGGGGTAGGTAGATCCAGTTGTCCTGGGCTTCGACCTTTTCATAATTTGAACAAAGAGCTCTGTGTTAGCAGCTATCATTAGCAACAATCTTTCTCTCTCCCTCTCCCTCTCTCTCACTCTCTCTCTCTCTGTCTCCTGCTGTCAGCAGCCTCTGTTCTGTTTCAGATCACCTGTTTTACCTTGCTGACGGACACTGCTGATGATAGATTGTAAATGAGTGAGGAAAAAGCAGGGGCTTGTTGACGTAGCCTGTGTTAATGAACATTTTTGTGCTTGAGGCACTTTTTTGTGTGCGCATTTGTGCATGTGATTATTCTGCCCATTCACAAAGATTTATTTTATTCATAATAGATGTGCGGAAACTCTGGCTTGTGTCTTTTTTGACAGTTGTAGGTTCTTTTTTTTCTCTCTTCTCTGTCTGAAATGGCCCTAATTTTCCTGCTTGGAGTTTTGAAGAATGTCCTCCAACTCCACAGGCTTTTCTCCCACGTCCTATTCACAGTGTCACTTGTTACAAGGAGCTCTGAAAACATGATGGACTTTGCTAGGTAGTGGCTCAAATGCTAACGCATTCTGATGGTGTCAGTGTCGCAACTGGCACGGTTTCTGGAACTAAACTAATGACATGATTACTTTCGAAGAGTGCTAATGAATGCTCCTCCTATCTAATGCATGCGTTATTCCCTCATTGTAAACATCATCTCAGTGATGTAGCAGTATGATTAACTTTAGCCTCTCGGAATGACCTGTGAGTGGAACAGCACGGCTGCATCAGGTGGCAATGCCCAGCGCCGCGAAGCTCACGCTCCCACTTAGCCTTGCTTATTTGGATGCACTCGAGGACACAATGGAAGTGCATTACTCGCTCTCCATCCTCCCAGCAGCTGTAATTTCATAGCGGTTACTGCATGCATTCTACTTGACACACAATTCACTCTCTCTGGGAAAAGAGCCAAATAATGGGATTTAGCCTGGCTGCTAGCATGAACATGCCACTGCTCCCCTAATTACCCTATCCAGACATGAGGCTCGACACTGTCAGCCCCACATCAGCACCTGGTATGCCACTCCACCACGGAGAGGTCAAATCTGTTTTTCAGAGCAAATGGACTAATGGATTGATATTTCCGAGCCCTCTATTCCTTTTTGGTGGCTTCGTGCTGGACTAAAAATAATGTGATTTTCTTTTGGTTTTGGATGGTGTGTGAGCTGGTTACTATGTGACACCCATGTAATGGTATGGGAGGAGATGGCCCATGAGGCACGATGTGTAAATAAAAAAGGAGTCTTTTCTGGGTTTCATCTGTGCTATTTATGGCCGTGTACGTCCTTGTGCATGTCAGATGTAGAGTATAATGTGTCCTCAGACATCTGCTTCCATCCCACACATCCTCTCTCCACTATGAAATAAAACAGGCTGCTTAAAGTACCAGTATGCTGCGTTCAGTATTAGCAGCATTCAAGCAATGTAGAACATATAGTCATGGTATGAGACAGAGTATAAAATAAAAAAAACACCTGTGGGAACAACAAATTTATAAACCTAATGAATTTAAACAAAACAGCTGTGAATGTGGCATGGCACATGGCCAGCTGTGGATGAATTAATTTATTCAGGTTGTCTGCAAGTCTTTAATAATTACAACCAGCAGCCACTTTCTAATGACCACCCCGCTACTGCGGTGGAGCTGTCAAAAACACGCTGGAACAATTTCATCTGCTCCTGAAAGGGAATGCTCACATGCTCTCTAATCAGCCATTGGGGTATTATTGGCTTGTTTATTTAGTGATAGGGGGAACAGTAACGCCGAGGCAGGCTTTTGTTCCCGCTCTGTGACTGTCACGCGGCAGCCGAGGAAAAGATAGGGTCAAATAATTAACCAAATTAATGAGTTTATTCTGGGAGCAACTAAACACAGGCAGAGATGAGAACCGATACCTCTGTGAGAACACCAGAAGCTTTGCTTTGTATTTGTGTTGGGAGGGAAGGGAACACACATCTCATTAAGACTGGGAGCTGTTTAGAGTTATCAATTTAATTGCAAACTGTATTAAAAAGTGTGGCGCTATTAAGGTTCACTGATCAATAGTGGAATATGAAGGCTTTATGCTATTGTAATACTTAATTGTTTTTCCTCGCTTCCTCAGATCAATAAGTGGATGAGAAATAAACAGAAATGAAGTTGAAGGCTGTAAATTAGTGTTCTGCGTTTTGTTAATTTGTAATACAGCCAGTAGGCAGTGGTCTGCCTAAACGATGTATGATATAAATATATAAATGTCCACCCTTAGAACCTTTACTAAAAGTGTGTGTGTGTGTGTGTGTGTGTGTGTTTGATGCAGGATGCTGAAATGGCAGTCATTTAATGAGGAGCCATTTTGAATCTTAGAGTGGCTGCTCTGGGCTTCATTAGTTTTCCTGCGCTACAGAGAAACAGTGTCACACATTCCCAGAAGAGCCCACTGTCCTGGGATGACACTCCAACATCGCAGCGCACTTACAAGGGTTGGCACCGTGTATGTCGTGTGTGTGTGCGTGCGTTGCATATAGCCACTGCAGGGTGACACCTCGGCTGTCTCTGATCAGCGTATAATTACCTCGGAACAGGAAATGGTGCAGTCTGTGAGGGGCGGGCTATGATGAATGGTGACCCCCGCAGTTAAGATGGCTCCCACAGTGGCAGTGCACGCCACCCAGGGGGCAGGGCAGGAAATGAGGGCACTTTAGAGGACACTGCCACCATTAGGTCACGGCAGGAGTCCGCTCCTCTCCAGGCACACACACACACATACACACACACACACACAGGCAAGACAGAACAGGTGTCAGTGAGTAGAAGAATGACCTCGCTTTACAGAGTGCCACTATAGCTCTTATTATAAGAGTCCTATACGCCATAAACCCCCACAATATATCTCTCTCTCTTGCTCACTCTCTCTTTCTCTTTCCGTTTAACGCCCCCCACCCCACCCTGTCAAGAGCAGACAAATATCATGTCGTGAGGATGATGGTGCTCCTTCATGGAACGCTGCCTGTTTATTAGCGTCGGGCCAACTTTAAGAGAAACAGTGTTCATTAATGGACCGCATCCAGGCCTGATGAGGCGTCAGTGCTCGACCCAGGCAACATCAGTGCCATAATGGCACGCGGTAAACGGCAGCGATAATTGTCGTCCAAATTGTACAGTGAGGCCGTCCAAGGGCTGACAGTGCCAGAGCAATTATGGCAAGCCAAGCGGGCTGTGTCAAATTAGCAGCTCTGACGAGCTCTCATTTCTCGCAGCCCGCTGACGGAGACGAGTGATAGTGACTTGATTGTGAGTGATAGGCGAGACACGGCTCGGGCACCCACGCACTGATTTGTCAATGGTTGGCGTTGGAGCGCACCATGCAGCCAGGTATTGAGATGTTGTAGTGGGGGTAAGACAGTGACCCGACCGGGGAGTCTTTTAGTGTCAAGGTCATCAGTCACCGCTCCTGTCAGCCTGAGATCACGAGGCATCTGCAGCTCACAGCCATAATTACATTTGACTGCGATGGGGAGATGTCTTCTTTTGTGGGCCTACAATGGCTGCATAATTTATAATTGACTGCAGTTAGGCAAGTCAGGCGATGGGCCTTTGTTTTGTAGCGTCTAGTTCGTTAGCAGCTCACAAATCTTTATGATGCAGAAGCGTGATTCTGACTAGTTTATGGATTTAACAAAAGAAGAATGCATTCGGTAATAACCGTACACCGTAAGTGGAAAATAGAGTTAAATTAGATGCTGACATTTTGGATTTTTTTTTTTTGTAGAAATCCTAACAGGATTTATTTATTAGCTTTTTTGTATAGCATACAGTGTTCTGGGTGTTGAGGGCTGTTTTCATTGAACCTAATTAAACACTTTTTTCTCTTCCTATGAAGAACTTTTTTACATTGATTTGTGTTGATAATCTATTGTTCAGAATATTTTATGGATTAAATGCAGGTATTTATTTGAACTTGAATTTCATCAGTTCTTAGAATCACACATTCGACACTGTTGCAAGACTGTTTCTTTTTGTGTGTGTGTGTGTGTGTGCGCGCATGTGTGCGTGTGTGTCTGCGTGTGTGTTTTTGAATTGACATGTCTTAGTTTGAATTTGCATGCCTTACTTTTTACCATTAATGTCACTCTCAGCTCATCACGCTCAAATTATCTTTAATAATGAATGACTTTTGGCCATAAATGTTAATGCAGGATTGCGTTGAATCTTATGTCCTGGAAGTGACATCGTCTATTTAACTTCCTTGCATACCAGTTTTACAATTCATACTCCATCTCTTTCAACTTATACAACAAACACATTAATAACTACAGGTAGGTTTTTAAAAAGTACATATTTTGGTTGAATGATCACTTTTCTTAAATATGATGATTTATAGTGTCATAATATATATCCAATAAAATCAGTGAACACATTTCATGAAATGAAATTTTTCATGTTCCAAATGTTAAATGGGGAACAAATTGCTAGAAACTCAGCAGTTCAAGGCTAAGGATTTAGACGAGTTGATGATATATTTGTACAAGACAAGTGTAGCTCCAGTGTAATTCTTCATCTCTCTAGAAGGATTTTATTAACACTTCAGTGCAGTAAAAGTTTAGGCTACACCAAGTTCTTTCTACTGAAAAATTCCACATGACAATCCTGACATAACCATTTCCCAACATACCTCCTTTCATGCATTGCACTATTACTCAGGCTTCCAAAATCTGGTGAAATAGTGTGTTGTACACTTGTTAGCTAACTCAATATAATCCATGCTAATCTGTCATCGCTTTTGTAGTACTTAGTGACTTTCAGTTTTGTTGATTTTTGAAGATGTCCAAAACACATCCTGTATGTAAGTATCATTGCTTATTATCATGAAACAAGATGAGTATGCCAAAGCTGACTGCCATGGCCTTTAATTATTCATACTGCCCTCCATACAACCCTTCTAAACCTTCTAAAAGTGTCTTTCTTTATTCAGGTTTTTCCTATCTAAAACATGCATGCCTGATTTACACGCTGGATATGTTGATGGAGAAATGATGCTCCTTGATGATATGTTGGATTCGCTTTGCCTCAGGTGCTTGGCTGCTTGAAGTCCAAGAGCCATGAAAGTCATGAGCTCTTAGCTTGCTTTGACTCATAACTGTCTGCAAATGAGTTTTTTCTTGGTTTTCTTGCACTTCACTGACCATGAGAGCAAGGCGGGGAAAAAGGGGGCAGGGGTTTTAGAGCTACTAAAAATTAGACTCTATTGTGTTCACTGAAACACGTCCCCAGCCGGTGTAATGCTTTTGAGTTTGTGTAAAAATTCATTTTGTGTTGAATGATTGAACTGAAGCACACTCGGGCCCAGCACCAGAGCTGCTTTAATAAGAAATAGAACAGGTCCGCTGCTTGTTTGTCAGTTGTTTTGGAGGTGGCACATGAGACTCTCCTCCCTAATGAGACAGAGAGAGTTTGACAGGGACATTTATTTAATTCTCCTCTGTCTATGATTAGAGCTGAAGTCTCTCTCTCCTTTCCTCTCCTCTCCTCCCTTCTCCTTCTCCTCTTCTCCTGACAGGGGCACCATGGCACATGGGATTTGTTTCTGTGGCCATGGGTTGTCAAGCGAGACAGCCAATAAGCAATCAAAGTGGCGTGAGTCGCTGAAACAATGGAGCAGGCCTTCTTTCGGAGGTGCTACGCGGCAAGTCTTGCATGTATAATTAAGTGAGGGAAGAAGCCAAGGCCACTTAATCTTCCCCCTAATGGCGATTCTCTCCATCACTGGCTTTCTCTGGGGGGCATACCCCATAGACCGCTCCCTGGGTCACCAGTGTCCCCCAATTGTCATTGGAGAATCTTTTTTATCAGGCTGAGAGGTGTTTGCTTGCGATCTGGCATTAATCCATTCATCATTGCTTTGTTCCTTTAAGAATTCATAGGGCAGACCAAGGGTCTATCGCACAAGCGATTTATCATCTGCAGAGAAAGAGAAAGAGATATACTGGGCCGAGATGCATATTTCACACATATACATGCACACACACTGGCATACAAGACCTTTTTTTTTTCTTCTTTTCCTTTTACTGTTTTGAAGGTAGCACTTATAGAAGTAGTGTGTATTGTGCAGTGTGATTGTGTAGTGACATTGCTGTAAGGAAATGGAAATATACACATTGTACCTAATTAGCTCCACTCTCACTCTCCACACCTCACACATTAGTTGTGGATGCTAATTAGACTTCATCTGACCTTTCCTTTTAATCATTTGCATGCTGTTAGCATTGGGTGATGTTGTTTAAACTGCAAAAAAAATCCAGTGGGTTGGTTCTCTCACTCTGTCTCACTTAAATTCGCTTAGCATAGGAACGGCTCTCCCCCAAATTATTAATAAAAGGATTTACTTCAGAGTCATAGTTGGTTATTTACATCAGAGTCATAGTTGAGAATATATGCTAAGTAAGTTACCAAACAGTAAGTGGTAACGTATTGTTCAACAGGCGGTACAGCCGCAATCAGCTCATTGGAGATGCTGCATCAGAGCTCCACTCAGCTTCGTTGTTTGTTGAACACAGAGATCAGGCCCAGTGGAACCCCTGGAGACAGCAGCTCTCTTCTCCGCACAAGTGTCCATGGATAGAGACGCTGACATACAGGACAAGGAGCTATGGCAGAGCCTGTGATTTAGCCCAAATGGGCCGCACTGCTGCGCTCTATAATACAGACTATTATGTGGTCTCACCACTGACACTAATGGGATGTTACAGTGATTTAAAATGATTTAATGGCTCCCAGGTTGGGCCCCTAATGGCCTTCTTCATACTGCAATGCGTATTATGAATGTGAATGACAGTGTTGTGAAGTGCCTCTGTTTTTCTCCTACATCTGCTCAAACAGTGTGACAGGTGCTGCTTTTCCGTTCAGGACAAATGAGGGATAAGTGGGGGAGGGCATGCGGTGACACCTCAGTCCCCAGCCTTTCATTGGCTCTTCTTCTATTGTCCATCGTCTCTGTCTCCAACACATCACATGACTGGAGTTAATGGATGGCTGCCACAGAGCCCTGTTTGCTCCTGCTGAGTCAGAAAAATGACAAGTAGGCTAGAATCCTGCATCCTGAAGGCAGTAGGGCCCAAATGGGAGCAGGACATAATAAAGCCACAGAGATGAATCAGGGATTAAGAGCAGGGCCAGTGAAAGTGGTGAATTGTGGCTGTTAGAAATTCCTGTCTGTCTGTTTTCATCAAGTGACTGCAGTTCACTACTTCACCATTTATACTGAGATATTGTGGACATTATGCTGAGTCTGCACAGAGAAAACTACTGCTAGGTGGTCTGAGAGACAAACAGTAATCCTGTAAAGCAATCTGTGCTTTCAGAAAAGTTTCGTAAAATCAGGTTATTAACAACCGATCCTTGCAGTCCTTATGTCTAGAGCTGTAACTATGTATGTATGAATTTATATAAAACCTATGAAATTTGAAAGCTCTGCAATCCATTCATTCAGATCTATAGCAAATGAAGTAGCACTCGCAGTGCTTTGCTGTAAAATCACCCTAACAGAAATTAACCACAGCTTTCTAATGCAAAAAGATGTTTTGCAAACCATGGTTATGTAGTTTTACTACTACTGTGTCATCCCTCTAGCAAACACATATACACATATAAGTGGAGTTGCAGAAATGTTTGATAAGAGTACCATTTATTATGTAAGTCATAGGTTTTATATCAATTCATATATACATGGATACCGTTCTAGACGCAAGGACTGCAAGGGTCAGTTGTTACTAACCTGTTGAAACCTTTGTGATGTATGATTTATGACAGCTACAGTACTTTTATTGTATTATATATTGAAATTGCAAATACCACACATAGTGAGCTTTTGTAATTAATTTCATAAAACTTACTATGGTTGCATAGTTTTTTAAACTGAGCAAGCCTTGACCAAGGTAAATTGGCAAAAACTAAACTATGGTTCCTTCCATAGTTCCCATAGGATTCCATAGTAAAACTGTGGCAGTATCATAGTTACCATAAAGCACCATAGTACAACCATGGTAGTTTCATGGGTTACTAACCGTAGTTATAGTAACCATAATGTATTATAGTAAAATAATTGTGTATCTTGATTCAGAGTTTGATAAGCACAGTAACAATTAAATACCATCGTAAAACCATAGTAAACTATAGTGAATTTTTGTGTGTCCCTAAGGGGTGTTACTAAAATGCAGTTCTAAATCAAGTATTAGCTGTTTTTTGCAGCTGTACTGCATTTGTATGGGCCAGTCTATGGGCCTGTAGGTGCTTTGTTTTATAGTTGGTTACTGCCTTACATTTTATAGGACACAAAAATAAATAGCATTGTTGTTGTTTTTTCTTTAAAATTTTAAAGGTGTAATCATGTACTTTTATAATTTCATAATTTTGTTATGAAGCAAATCCAAACTTGGATTTCATGTGATCACTGAATATTCTGAACACTGCGCTCTCAAGCACAACAGTGACAAGGACTCCAGAAAAACAGGCGGCTCTGAGATGCAGGCCCTGCACGTTTCAAGTCCTCGCCAGCACAGACCTCTGGAAGACTGTCTCTCAGTCGTTATGGATGGTTTAGTGGCTGGATGAGACCTATCGATTGGTGTAGTCAGGGGCAGCTGTGGGGTTAAGCTAACTGAACCAAAGTCCCAAACATCCCTGTGTGAACTTTTCCTCCCTAAAGTGACAGCCTTGCCCTAATTAGTATTAAACACCCAAAGCACTTTCAGAACCGTCGCTCAAACTCCTCTCTCTCTTCTCCTATCAATAAAGAGGGATAGCCAATCAGTGGAGGTTAAGTGGTGATAGTGTTTGGTGGAGATTAGAGGCCGGAGGATGGGGGCATAACTGGACAGGGGGCAAATACAGTTATACTTGCCACTCATTCGTCTCTTTCTCTCTCTCTTTTTTTTCTCTTTTTTTAAAGGCTTACAGCCTTTCTGGTTAGATCACGCTATCCACAGGCATTTTAGAGAGAGGGAAGAGAGCGAGGAGAAAGCCGTCAGGATTGACAGCCCTAGCAGTCATTACACGCTGGATTGAATACTAGATTACTTCAAAGTGGCTGAGGGTCAAGCACCAGCGTGTTCCCTTTTGGCACTGAATGACTTTAATACCCAGCACTGTATTAGACAATTACGGCAAAGCCCAGTCCACACCCCAGCCACCACTTCCCTATCACGCCTGCTTTTTACAACCGCCATTAAATAAAAAAAGAAGAAAAAGCCTGCTGAGTGGGGCTTGACTCCAGATCACGCCAGACAAACAGCAGCTCCATTTTGAGTCAATCGCTCGATGTCAGCTGTCCAAGATGGCCACCTGGAGAATGCACATCACCCTTCCAGATGAAGCAGAGGGCCCTGAGACGCAGCCACTCCACAGTCCATTACAGTAGCATTCCTCTTAACACTCACTTCACTAAATTACCCCCGTGAGCATGACTCAAGCCCCTGCCTCCCTTTTCCTTTCTTCTGGGTGAGTGATATGACCTTTAGGTGCTTTGGTGACAATTACAGGAAGCGAGAAATTGGATTATTAGCTTCTTTTTTTTTTGTGCCGGCTGAGGCTGTGTAGGCGTAGTTGTAAAATGCAGTAATTATTTAGCTAAATTGGCATATTATATTTCTTCTCTTTTTTGGAAAAGTGAGTTATAAAAGAGACGGCATGCTGGTTGTTGTTCAGAAGGGTCTGATAGAGAGTAAGTGATTTAAATGGCTAGTGTAAGCTCTGCTCAATGTTGCTTGTCAATATGAACAATAGACGTGTTTCTCAGAGGTCGCTGAGAGTAGGTTGGAATGACAGGAAGCCATACTCCTCCACTCTGCTGCTGCTCCAGCTCACACGGACCAGTTTTTGGACTTTTGGTAATTTAGCCTAATGCCTCTCTCTTTTTCTCTTTCTCTCTCGGACTCTCACTTGACCTTTTTTCATTTTACCCACTCATTCACTCTGTCACTGTTTCATTCTATAACTCTCTTTTATATATAGTAATAACTACATTGAGTCTTTCAAAAAAAAAAAAAAACTTTTCCTTCCCAATTTCTTTCTTCTCCTATGTGCCTTTGCCAGAGCCCAGATTATAAGTGTGTGCACAGAAAGGCCGTAATTATTTTGCTCCAGTATCACGCAGAGACAAGCCTTTTGCTCAGTGGCTTGTATCAGGCCCTGACAGCGCTTGGTTTGATTACTGTATCCCATGATTTAGCAAACCCTAAACCATGGTGTCGCTAATTAGGTAGCGTTGAGTGGAATGGATGACTACAAGGTCTTCTCAAGGTCATCTCTGCCTCACAAAAGCCTGGCAATAAATTAGATGTTTTCGCACAGGGGGAACACAAAAGGTCCAGTGAATATGAAGATGAAAGTCCCTGGACTCCTTGTTTTGGTGCTCCATTGCTCTTGCTGGGGTCTAAGCGCTGTCATGTGCGCTCACAGATCTGCATGAACCTTTTCTTTTCGCCCCCTTCCTCCTCGCCTCTCTTCCTCTTTGGTTGCGTTTGTATTTGAATCACCCAGGCTGACAGCTGCAGGGCCCGTCGAATCGCTGCTCTCTGTTTGTACAAGTGTGACATGGGGATGTCATCTTCCGTCATTAAGCATGTGTTGATTTGTATGACTCTCTATATGAAAAAACACCTGTGGGAATGTATGTGTGAATGTGTGGGTGTGTTGTTTATGTCAGCCTGTGTGTGGGAGGTGTGGATGGGCATGTGATCGTGCCAGTTTAGAAAGGCACTATTGAGGTCCCAGGGGACCAAAATCCCTAATTAGGCACAAATCAGTACAACCCCATATCTTTTTCCCCCTTACCACCTGAAAGGCTTGTCTAGCGTGAAATAAGATGCACTGACCTTAACCTTTTAGTTTCCCCTTCTAAAGGCAGAGGAATTGTCACAATGTCACACAGCACCCCTACCCCATTTATTGTGGCACACATAGGAGAGCCTTAATTTTCCTCTATAAAGAATCTGCCCACTATAATGGACCCTTTTATTTCCATGCACTATAAAAGGGCATTTATGGATTTCCAGAGAAACTTTATTTCACTTTGTCTTAATTGGTGATGTTAGGTAGTGGGCTAGGAGGACGGTTCTAAGAAATAGTTTAATGGAAAAAGGGAGTGCATAATAGTAGGTTCATTACTGTTCCTTTATTTGTGGAATATTTTATCGGAGTCTGCGGTACATAATTATTGTTCTTATTCAGAAGATGGCACTGCTAATAACTGGATATATCGTGAATATAGTTGAGATAATCAGTATCCACATTCCTGCTCTGAAGCATGTGAATCCTTAATTTATAACTTATTCAGCTTAAGGCACTGATTTTAAAGCCAGTTAGTGTCAAACTTTTGTTTTAACTTTAGCTATTATGAGAACAAGAAGATTTAAAGCCAATTCATTTTTTTTGCTGTTGAGCTGCATTTTGAAACAGTGTAAAAGACCATCATGTTCTTGGCACCATGTGGTTATGCCACAACCACTAGGGGCACCCTAACAGTTCAGTGCAGCCGGGCAGCTCGAACAATCTGACTTGGGCTATTATGCGTTCTCCAGCAGAAAATGGAAGGTCACATCCTTTTGCAATGGGAGGCCTGAGGCTCACCCCAGTCCAAATATTGACACGGGTATGCTAAACTCTGGGCAATAAAATCAACAACGACTAGCTTTAACCGCCAGTGTTATTTCAGCATGGTGCTGTGTGGCCTTGAGTTACCACACGGCACAGGGGCCCTTCTTCTGTTCTCAATAACTCAAGTGTTCATTTGCGTTGGCTCATTCTCCTGGCCAGCCATATCGCCCCCGTCTGTGTGCATCTCAAGACATTTTGTGTAATAAGAGTGGCTGGCCTCACATTTTCTTACGCCTTTCAATAATATCAATAATAAAGACAATATGGGAGAAAGTAGAGTGTCTACACAGCGTGGGGGTTTTATCATTCTCCAAGGTCAGGTGAAGAATGAAGCGCCGTTAAGCAGAGCATGATTCAGGCGGGAATCAGCATTTTTTAAATATGCAGTGAGGCCCTGAGAACTTGTATGTAACGTTCTTTATGCAACAGTGCTGCACTCTAAATGCGATGTTGTGTTAAGAGGAGTTAAATGACCTGCCGGATCTGCCCTCTAACCTCTCAGAGCCCAAGCAAGATGACACACTTGTAAAGAGAAGAGCGCTGAACGCAGCATACATATGGCACAGTGAACCATTTACCATAAGGTCTATGCGCAGACGCAGGCACAATTAAGGATGGCCATATGTGGCTGGGGTTCTACAGGCCCTTGTTAGCCCCAGATTAATGGAAAGACGGTAGCTACTGTAAGTCAAGAGAAAGAGATTCTCTGACTGAATGACAGAGGCTTGTGTTTTCCTTTTGTTATCATCATGCTGGAAATGGAAATCATGATTTTTTTATGACTCATTATTTTTGGAGCCGAGGAACAGGTCTGATATTGATTGTGATGCAGAATTCAGAAAGAGTTAGACACACTTTTTTTGCTTTTCACTCCGCTGGTCAGGAGTTGCCCGCTCCGCTGGCTGTGTCTAAAGTGAACATGGCGGCATTTTATTAAATCTCGGTGCAATGAACAAATCTTTTCTTTTAAACAAGCATTCTCAGGAATTCATTTATCTTGGTATGGCTTTGTCCACATAATGTCGCACAAGCTGAGGCTTCTTTTGTGAAGGAGAATGAATGCTCTAGACAGTGCAATAAAAATGTCCCAAACTCATGCCACATAAAACAAACTGACCTTTTGTATTAGGCTATTCTAACACAGGTAGCATTGTTGCTTGTGATTTACAGTGTGTATTTGGCACTTGAACCATGGGACATAATGGGTAAAGTATTAAAATGCAGTTTGGACTGAATCATTTAAATTCAGAGATACTCTCAGTATTGTGTCCTTGTAATTTTACAGTGTTGGGAAAATAATTGATGCAGGCATAGTCTAGTGAGAGAAAAAAAAGTCTTCTGTGATCTTGAATGGGGAGAAAGTGTGTGGAAATCATGAAAACAGCTCATATTTAATCATTACAGACAGCCTTATCACGAGCACAGCCTGATAAGCATCGCACACTGAGTTTGCCATCCTTCATTAACCAGGCTCAATGTAAACTGTGCATCAGGCCTTTGTTTGAATGCAAGCCAGGCTTATAATTTTTCCACTGAGGTGACATAACCAAATAAAAGAACCAAAGCATGAAGAAACGACTTTTTTTTTCAGTCTCATGACAAATGGTAACCTGACACCACTGAATTACCGAACTGTGTCTGAGGACTAATGAGAAAAATTTCCCGAGGGAATCTTTATCTATTGCTTCTTGGAGAGCACCTTGGGGACTCACTCTTCTGTCTGTCACCCACCCACAAACACACACACACACACACACACACACACACACATACCACAACTCTCACTACCACTCTGCTTTCTTAGCACTATCGTGGAGTGCAGCCATTCCACTTTACACCTTACAATTAAAATCAGAGCGCGAAAGAATGAGACAGTGAGAGAAAGATACAGAAAGACAAATACAAAGACTTTCATGCTTCCCGAGTTAACACAGCCCCTTCCTCTTCTACCCCTCCACTGTGTGGTGTACATACAGTCTCACAGAGTGTAAAGATTCCAGAGTTGAGCATGGAGACAGGTATGAAATTAATTAACAAAAGAAACTGCACGATTCCCTTCAGCTGGAGCAGATAATATCAGCTTTTTACACTGTGCCTTTATGGTGGCACAAAGCCGAGTGGGATAAACCTCCCACTCAAGGTGATGTGTTCTTCTCAGGGTGAGGAAATGTAGCAGAAGGGATTTTAGAGTAGTACACACAGTTGAGTGCAAAAGTTTGCATACCCTCAGGACAAAATGAATAATACAAAGAAATTTATTTTAAGCATCAAGACATTTAGTGCGTTTCACAGATGTTCCTTTATTATCACAAGTAACAAAAATGGTCAAATAGTGTATGTCAAAATATTAATAGTGGAAAAATGAATCTTCCTTTTCGAACGTGATATAAATAGACTCTAAATTGTATACCATTTGCCTTTATAACTGGCTTCGATCTCTTTGCGTATCCTCTGAGCAAACTTTTGGATCCTCTCAGTTGTAATATTGCATATAATATTTGTCCATTCTACTTGACATATGTTATAACGTTGCCAGATGTCATACACTGCCTTCTTCAAACCAAGTCCGAGTCCGAGACAGTCCTAGCAAAAGGTGTTTTTTTTTCTTTTTCTCTTATGGTTCTCTTCAAAATACTTTTCTGTTGATTTTACCTTTTGGATTGTGCTCTCATTGCAGGATTTGCACTTTTTATGATTAATTCATATCAGATAAATTGTAAACTTGAGGCACATTTTCCTTTTTTTGCCACCCAGAAACTTTTGGGGAATGTAAACTTTTGCACTCAACTGTACTGTATGAATGTCTTCGACATTTCTACCTTTACTACTACTACCAGTCTGTTAGTTAAACTTCTTCAGAAAGCTGCTCATTTCAGAGAGGTGCTAAGAGCGTGTACTATTGTGAAAGAAAGTGTTTGATCTCTGCTGTTCCTATACTGACCTCTGGAGGTTGGTGTGTGTGTGCGTGGGGGTGGGGTGCACATGTGAAGGAAGAACTTACATTTTCTGGTAAACATATGTGGTCTCAAGCTGCAAAGCTGCATGTAATAGCTAATGTCTGCGCCTAGCTGAAGTGTTTGAACACGGTGCCACGA
Organism: Olivaichthys viedmensis; assembly: GCA_028565825.1. Classification (NCBI taxonomy): domain Eukaryota; kingdom Metazoa; phylum Chordata; class Actinopteri; order Siluriformes; family Diplomystidae; genus Olivaichthys; species Olivaichthys viedmensis. The sequence continues at coordinate 7,131,515 of JAOUQW010000014.1, forward strand.
ACACAGGCAGGGACAGGAGGGGCGCCAATGTCAAACATGGGGATCAGTGAGAAGAAGGACACACACGTGCACACGTGCAGCAAACCACACACACACATCCACGCACAAGTCAAAGATCAGAACCGTGTAAACAAGAGGCTTGATTAGTATTTCATAACACTTAAATTTTTCAGTGGGCAACAAATTGGAAAGTGATGAGCCACATATTTGGCTTTCTCCAGCACCAATATTGAACATGAATTGTGAGTGTCTGAGCACTCAGGAAACACAAGAAAAACACAATTCAGTGTTCTGTTACACCTTAGGCATGTAAGCTAGTTACCAATTGTTTGAATGTATGGACACACAGGTTTTGACACTGGTTAAATGTAAAAAGCCTAACCTGTCACATTTGGGACTTTGTAAGGGCTTATCAGACAGAATGGCTTTATCCTGTTCACTGAAGCCCTCTGCATCTGCCTTCTCACATATGAGATTTAGATGTTGTCTGTCTTTGACACAGCAGTCAACTGGGTCATACATCACACAGCAGTGCCATGAAACAGATTGCTGCTGACACTCACCGAAGGGCTCAGTGATAAAGTGAAGTCACGATACTGTCATCTACTACGCCACCAGACATTTGAGCTGTGTATTAGTAACACTCTGTCTGTATCTGTGCCTGGACCTTAAGAAGCTGGATTAGCTCTGTGTCTGAACACAGCTAGACATTTAGGCTGAATAGCTGAGTGGTGCTCAGGAAAAAAGCTCTTTCCTACAGATATTTAAGTTCGGCCTGTGTGGGATACATGACCAGGTCATTTTAAGACAATCTATTTTTGGTTCTTCCACACAAGTAATACATAATTATCATCACTCACAATGGGCTCCGCTTTTAGCTTCAGTCAGCTGCAATCAATAGGCGTATGATCTAAAACGTATCTAAAGCTTATTTCTGTTTGTTTGTTTATTCATCTACTTTTTATTTACTCATGCTCATTCATTGGGAAATCTGTACCATATGAAGCAGGGTAGCAACACATTCCTTCTCTGTCTCTCTGTCTCTCTCTCTCTCTCTCTCTCTCTCTATCTCTCTCTGTGTCTCTGGGGAGGTGGAGATTGTAGATTGAGGACAGTAGCGGCGAAGATGATTGACAGTTGATCCGCTTGCTGATGATGAGGAGCGCGTGTCCAACGAAAGCGGACATGATGGAGATTTGAACAGGGCCAGCTCTAATTTCAGCTTGGAGTAATTATGATAAATGATGAGCAAGGGCAATCACCAGGCAACGCACTTCTCCATAGTCACCTTCAAAGAATGTGTTTGCTCAACAGAGGATTCTGCTCCGCATCCCAATTAACCTCCTCCACTGACGCAGCACTGTGGCTGCCATCCCGTTCTTTTATTAAAACTTTGATTCCATGCCTTTGATTCTATTAGCGAGATAGCATTTACCCCCACACTAATGTTTTGTACATCATTGTTAATTTGGTCTGTGCTGCATGACGGCATTAGGCCTTCGATTTCTGCCGTGGTGATTGTTTTGAGCAGAGGATGTCTCAGCTTAATTCCAATTACACGTGGTGAAGGAGGTAGTATGAGTTATCCTCTGGACCCAATTAAAGCTGTTTTTCACCTGAGAGAGACTCCTCGTGAATAACCATAACAAACAGATACTCTCGCACGGGGCTATGAAAAATGCATCCCTTGCTTCTCAGAGGTGTAGCCCCTGTCAGGAACTATACTGGATATGTGCAGTTTAAAGACTGTTTTTTTAGTTCCCTAAAGATCAGTCACATTGTTTTGAGTGGAACTTGAACAAGATTTGAAATTATTTTTCTGAAACTTTAAAGCTGGGGCCTCTGGATGCATATGTTCAGTTAGCTTAGAACCAGGTCTGAAACAGTCTAGCTGTCTCACAAGCTTTTTGTTTTCTACGTCTCTCTTCCTTATATCTGCATACTGTTCATGTTAACTAACAATCATTTTATCTCTGTATCTCATTTTGATTTCTTATCTTTCCACTCTCTGTTCCTTTTCTTTCTACTTTCTGTGCCCCATCTCATCTATCTCTCTCTATCCATTCTGTCCATTTGATCTCTTTCCCTGTCTCTCTACCCCTACCTTTTTCTCCTCGTCCTTCTCTGTACTCCTGTCTCACGCTCCCTGTCGCTCTGTTTTTCAAGAATCCGTCTCTCTCTGTTCCTCTCGCTGCCTCTCTTTTCTTCTCTCGCCAGCTCTCAGTATGAAAGGTAGTAGTAGTTAGCTGAAGTCCTGTTCCTCCAGCTGTGGTCTGTGTTGTGCGTCTCATTACCTCTCAGCCCGTCTGACAAAACACACACGTCTGCTGGCTTCTCCTTCATGGCAGCTGCATTTACCCTGGCTTTGAGCGCCGGACCCTGCATGTTTTATTGATTGCTTTGTTGGTTGATGCCGGACTTATGTTTTACGAATGGGTGTGCCGTGCATTGAGTTCGCTGGGATGAAAGGGGCTCGGAGGGTCTGCCTTCTTCTGATGCAGCGGGAGATGAGACTTTGTGCTTCATCATACACCTCCATTAATTAAACACAGAGTTTAGTTCAATGTGTTGTTGAAAAAAGCTACGCAAATTGAACCAACTGTTTGTGTGTAGGATTCACACAGGACTTTGGTTATACGCTTTACCATGTGTACACTAGACTGCATGAGCAGGTTGAACACACTGTAGTTTTGCCCATTGCTATTCAGGCTGCATTCAATGTAGTGGTGGCTGATATGGCAAGAAAATCATGGGACAATACTGAAGACCTTGCCACAATACACTCTATATCCCAATAATTAGGTTTTCTAACAACGTGTCAGCAAAAACATTAATGCTCTATTTAAACAAACTGTGAAAAACTCGGGTTTCAATTATGCTTTTATTTAACATGTACAAAAATAGTGTTTAACACTAGGGAAAATGAAACAGTAGGTAAAAATCGATATTTTAATATCCAATCAGTGTTCAAGTGAAACTAGAGTATATTTAGTGTTATAAATATAATGAAGATACTCCCAATACTTTCAAAAAGGCATATTTATTACAGTATCCATATCATATCATCATATTGCCCAGCTGTAATAGTATGTGGTTATGAGTCTAACTGTATTAAATAATGCAGATATGAACCTTTGTTTGAGTCTCATAATATCTCTTAAAATCACATGATAAACTTTCTGCGCACATTTTTGGTGTCAAAGAAGAGGCAAATGTTGGTGCCCTGTCAATGCATAATGCTTAACCACAATGGTTCCACACACTCTACATGAGCAAACATGATCTATCAGAGAGCCTCAGCCGCTGATGATTTGAATTAAAGCCACAACCACCCGAGAGACAGACACAGCGCAGTACAACAGTGTTGCCCAAAATAAGTGAAGTAACATTAATTAGTTCTGGAGAGAGGTGAGTCGGATGTATTTCTGTGAAGTTGTAATTACATGCTTAGTTTAACCCCTTGACTCACTTCTATTTGTTATGGGGGGAGCCCAGAAACATGCAGACGTGTCAGGACCTGCATTAACACTCCATATTTTAGAGCCTCTGCAAGTTGCAAAGTGTTATAAGCATCCTCAGCTGATGGGGCCCTGGCTTGTTGTCACTGTGGCTTTAGCACATCTTCTCCCCATGGTATTGTCTGAAACTCTTTTGTTAATTCTAATAACGTGTGGGCTGAAATGTTACATTGAACTTCTACACGGCGGTCTTCACTGTTTGCCTGCTTACCTCGTATTTTCCAATCCACCTCCATCTCACCGCATGCTTGTATAAAAAGTGTTGTAATTGTTGGGATAATGTTTAAGTGAGACGCCAACGTTAAACAGATGTTCACAGTTATGGCTGACAATTACACATCGAGGAATCTCTGGGAAAAAATATAGCTAGGGTTTATTTGAACAAAACCATTACATGGACTCCAATCTCATTGGCTCAGCTTGGATTTATTTGAAGTCGGGGGCCGTTCTGCTGATACGAGTATTGCTCTCCAGCATGGGGAGCAATAATCTTTCCTCCTGTAGACTAAACACAAAATTAAAAAAGCACTTTTCGTGATCAATCTCTCTCGGCCTCTCCTTTTCTAAGAAGTTAGCAGCAGTGCACACCAGCGACGTAAGGAGATAAACGTGGCTGCGGTAGCAGCAAGGGTGGAAAAAGGGGAAATCGTTTTCTGCATATGTTCTAGAGCTTGATTAACGGCCATGCCCACCAAAAACCTAATTATTTTATGCATTCAGCATACTGGAATCTACCCCTGGGGGGGATCTGGCATTAGCTGGAGAATAGAGTCCAGTGATTTCTCTCCCTCCTCTAGGCAGCTTGAGCTTTGACAGAGGGATGAGCCCAAGGTATGGGTGGTATCAGCACATGGGTATCAATAAGGAGCTTAGACTGGCACAACTGGAAAAAAGGAAGGAATACAATATCTGAGCAATTTGTTCTCAAGCCCCTCGAGTCAATCGGCTTAACCTTTTCCGTAAGCTTCTCTTTTTATCAGCGCTCTTCCTGTTTTGCCACGCAGGACATTCTGAGTCAAAGTGAATTACAGTTGCTTACAAACTTAAGAATTTCTTAGGTAACTAAAGTGTATGCGCGAGCCACCTGCTAACAGAAACGCCCTCTCTCAAAGGCTGTTATTTAGTTGCCCTTGAAATGGAGATGCAATGAAATGTTCTCCTTCTTTTACATTTACCTACCTTAAAAGTCTACATCTGAAGCTGTGACTCTCACACAGCAATTTGCTCCCCCCCCCTGTTCAGGTCTCTATCTCCAAATGCTAAGGTTAGACTTTAATTGTGACGCGAGGGGGAAAGTGCGGCGGTTATAGACAAAATAGCGACGCACATGTCACAGAACGTGTTGTGAATAGTTCACTTAATACCACTGTATACACAGTGGACAGAGAGCGGACACCTTTGCTCCCCTCCCTGCAAATCTCTGAATAAGAAGCTGACATAAATTCTGCACATATAAAATTAGTAAATGCCACTGTAGCTGTAGTTAAATATCACACGATTCCTCTGGGAGGCCCCTCACAAGTTACCTTGGCCTATTTTGCAAAAAAGAAAAAGAGAGAAGAGGAAAAGGAAAGGGGGTGAATGAATAGATCTGTATACAGTCAGTGAAAGAGCGAGAGCAGAAGGTAAAAGTTGTAGGGAAATAGGAAAGGTTGGACTCTTCTCTGATTGAGTTCTTGGACGTTTTTAGTCCGATTAGTAACCCGGAGAGAAGCAGAATCAGCTC
>JAOUQW010000014.1:7150414-7162280 GCA_028565825.1 Olivaichthys viedmensis
GTGTGTGTGTGTGTGTGTGTGTGTGTGTGTGTGTGTGTGTGTGTGTGTGTGTGTGTGTGTGTGTGTATGTGTGTGTGCGTGTGTGTGTGTGTGTGTATGTGTGTGTGTGTGTATGAAGCTGGAGTGTTGTACTTCTCCATATGTCAGTTAAATCTTCTCAGGAGTTGTGTGTGTACTCTCAGTGCCAAAAATACAGTATAGGATCCACATCATGGTGTTGGGCACGGAGAGGGGACACCTGTGTCGTGTAGGGATGCTGATAAATAGAGAGAGAGAGAGTTGCTGCTCACTTGTCCCTCACAGTTTGCTGTGTGAAAGGTGCCAAAGCATGTTTTTGTCAAATATGACTTATTGCAATAAATTACGCTGATGCCATTTAGACCAATATCCTCAGCAGAGACGGATTCATTATGGCTGTGAAAGCATTGAAAACAGACACACACACACACACACATACACACATGCAGTATGGAATTTATTATAAATAATACGGCAGCATTTTTCAACCTAATCTCTATCTACCGCATCAGTAGCATATGACCAATTACCACTGACAAGAATTTCCACACATTTCCCTGTACTGAGAAAAGACTGGAAAAAACTTTTATTCAAACCTTACTTATAATAGAAGCCTTAGGGCAGTTGTTGAACTCAATAATCATTTAAAATACGCGACTGTTTAACGTGATTTCAAAACTAGAACTGTTATGCGTTAACAATAAAGGTGACATAAGAGATTGTCTTCACAAAGCTGTTCTTATGTAGTTTTATTCGACTTTCAAACAGGAATACAGTCAAAAGTAATTTCGGTTAGTTAGGCTTTCCTGAAGGTTTTGTGGTATCCATGCGTCATCAATCTGAAACTGAGACACTCCGTTGTTTACTTGTCTACGCTGGTAACAGCTTTTTCCCTTCTGAAAAAAGTAGTCCAATCTCTGAAATGACTAAATTATTCCAATTTAGAGCATAATCTACAAATAACTATGACTAAAGAAATGAAAGCTTTTTACAAAAATATGTGTTTAACATATACGTGTCAAAATTCTGGTTATTACACATCTGCTATAGATGCAGTGGATAGACATTAGGTTGAAAAACACTGCAGTATTCCTTCAACAGGTCACAGTGAATCATTTGAAAGTGTGCGTGTGTGTAAAGGGGAACTGCTGTGTCTGTGCTTTGCAATGTGTGTGGAACAGTCTCTCTTTTGACCTGTGTGTGTATCTGCGTGCTCTGTGTGTTAATGCCTCAGTGTATATGTTTATGTGAAATGAGCACACAGCCAAGTTTAATACTATTTGGCACAAATACTGAACTTTTTATGCATAAGCCATCTTGCACGGTTATTTTCAGAATAAGTAACACTGTATTAGCCAGGAAATATTTTCAGGTATAATTTAAGAAACTCTTTTAGTACAGTTCTGAAAGGGTTGTTGTGTGAATTAGAAAAAAGGCATAGACAGGTTTTGTGCTGGTTGTGCAATTCTACATAGTAACATAATAATGAGTTTATAGCACTCGCCAATATATAACAGTCATTATCAGGATACGTCAGTCTGCACCATTGCTTTTGGCCTCACCAGTGACGTAATTAAACAGCCTGGCATGAGCCAAGGTTTGAAAAACAGGTGTGCCAGTTTAAGGTAGTCTTCTTCCCCCTCTCCTAGCCTCCATCTCTCTCTTTATCCCTCTCTCTCTAATCGTCTCTCTCTTCCCGCTACACTGGCATGAGAGAAGCAGAAAACCTGAAAGTCTTCTAGGGTGTGTGTGTGTGTGTGTGTGTGTGTGTGTGTGTGTGTGTGTGTGTGTGTGTACTAGAATATCCCAGGAAACACGTGTGTCAGGAGTACACTTCAATTGCTTTGACGTGCTGGAATTTCTTACCACAGCTTGTTTTTTCATCAGCTTCACAATGCACTGAATGGAGGTAAAATAAAGGCCAGAGCAGGTTTGCCATAAATGTGTTCTCACTCTCTGATTTGGCTGTCTTGGAAAATAGCTGCATTATTGATTTCCACTTGATATTTTATACTGTATATAGATTTATGCGATCAGTGAAATCAAATATTGAAAACTGTCCAAACTGCCAGGAGAAGCATTCATAGGTAGCGCAGAGTTTTCTGAGGGGGGAACCTTGACTTTTGAAGCTAAATAGGTGGCCACTCGACAGTCTGGTTTTAATCAGGCCTTATTTCAACCATTAGAGTTTTGCATATTTTAAATTTCTCAAAATATTGTAGTAGTTGCAATACACTGAGCTACAAGTGGGCTTAGTTACATGATAATCTCATGTGTGTTGAAGCTGTGTAGCTCAGCTGGGCTAGATTTGTGCATTTAGGCTTTGTGCAGTGTCTCAGTGCACAGTCAGTCTACAACCCGCTGGGGCAGTGCAGCATGGGAAGGTGTGAATGAGTGTGAGGCCTCTGGGTGCAGCTGTGGATCTTCTCCCAGTGCCCAGCATGGAGAACTCCCAGCTCCTCTCAGCACTAATGAACAATGATACCGTTGATCTGTTTATTTATTTACTGTGAAACACAATCTTCTTTATTTGTGCTCTATCTATCTTTCTCTTTCTGTTTGGCTAATGGCTGGCAGATGGTTGATCGGAGTGAGACCTTAGATGTATTTGTTTGTGCTGGCTGGTTTTTGCAGACCAAACTGGTATCGGGCCCCAGCAGCTGCTTTCGATCAAAACACCAGCGAGTGTGGAGGCCCCACCTGGCAAAACAAGATGGGAGTGAGGCTGACAGGAGTGTAACGTCTCCGTTAACATACGAGCAGTTTCCTGAGGGAAACCACCTGATCTGGACACGGCTTTTTACCTTTAAATGCTAAAAAATAGCAAATGTGAATCCGAAAAGTGTCTGCTTTTATCTGTGGAAAGAAGATCAGACTGAGTTATTGGATTTGAAGTCTAAAGGCCGAACATTATATTTACTTAATAGGATTGTGAGGAGGAGGAAGAACTCTTTGCTCGATATTGGTGGTGCGAACAAATTCGAGCTTTTGTTTTAAAAGCTCTTTCTTCCAAAAGGCAGCTGCTGAGTCATAAAGACACATCAGCATCAAGTTTATAATCACCACGGTGCGAGACAAATCTGTCTCAGCCAGTGCTCACTGCCTGATTAAGGTCAGACATGTCTGCTTTGGTATCTATGAAGAGTTTACTTTTGTCCCACTGTCTGTGTTATTACGGTGCAGCATAACCGTCCTGAATCCTGAGAACCCCTTGTGGTGCTGGTAAGTGCATCTGGCCTTGTATAAAAGCTGCCACATAATCCTACAATATAAACACAACACGGGCCGTGTCTCTCGGCTGGCCATCCACAGGTGTGTCACGTTCTTCTCCAGCTGGAGCGAACATGACCCATCTCAGCTTCACCTATGCTGGGGCAGAAGAGCAGCCCGCTCTCGTCTCTTTGCTCCCCTCCACAGGTGGGCGGATGTCTAATGAGTCTTAAGTGATTAGCAGTGGGAGGACTGAAGCCACTGGGGAAAACACCAAGATTTCTTCATATCCTGTTTTTGTGAGACTTGGCTGTGATTGTCCCAGCTGTGGTGGAATAGTAGATCTCAAAAACAGCACGCGGCTTAGTCCCTTAGCTTGGATGTCAGTCTTAAGCCCACAAAATCAACGCAATGCATTACAGGTTAAATTAGTTTTCTTTCCATATCCATGAAACACATTAAATATGTACTGTAATGTGGCGTCCAAGTTTCAAATTAGAGAGACCTTGTATTTATTAACAAAGGTAAGGTTACACAAGCCTTTAGTAACATACAGTACAGACGTTATTGAACATGTTCACAGAGTTCTTTCTCTTTCCTCTCATACCACACACACACTGTCCAGCACATGCTGTTATTATTTTCACTGTCTTATAAGAGAAAATACTTTTTTCCCCATATAATCCTGTTCCTTTGCTCGACCTAAATCATCCTCTGCTAGTGTCTTTTTGCTTTTTGCAACTAAATGAATTCTTGACAATTCTTGGTCATCAAGTCTTTTCCAGATTTCAGACTGCTTTGTCACAGAATTGTCAAAATTCATAAGAACATCTTATCATATTTAGCTACTAAATAAAAGGATGTCAGAATGTCTAGCATTTTATTTTAGAGGTACCTGCAGTCCATGAGAATGAAGTGAAGGATCGTGGAGCTGCATTATCAACAGAATTGCCCTCACTGTTCTAGCTCCAATTCAATTCAATTCAAAGTAGCTTTATTGGCATGAGTGTATAAGGTACTATGTTGCCAAAGCATTAGGGAAACAATGAAAATAACAATAATAACAGTAATAAAACTAATATCCACTATGTCCTGTCTTTGAGATTTTGATGGGGTGATGGGGTGCTATGATGCCTTCATAATGTAGGACTGCTTCAGGTACTAATTCCTTCAAGCCATAGTACACATGGGCTATGCATGATTTCCATTAACACTCTTGGGGAGATACTAATGTCACCCAACACCTAGTGACCCTGAGCTCCCTGCAGAGTGGAACCCCACTGAGCGAACTGCCTCCTCTGAGCGCCTCTCCTCAGCTTCCCTCAGCCTGGAGGAGACGGGGTCCCTGATGAAGTGTGTGTGTGTGTGTGTGTGTGTGTGTGTGTGTGTGTGTGCGCAGAGGCAGTGATGTTGTGGCTGATACTCCAGTCTCAGGTATGCTGCTGAACAAACAGGGCTTTGTTGTGTGGTGAGAGGGTTGAGGCTGGTCCTAAGTTTACAGTTATCACTTCTCTGCTGTAGAGAGACGGGATTAGGACTGACACTACAAATCAAGCACTCTCTCTTCATCTCTCTTACTCTCTTTCTAGCTCTCTCTCTCTCTGTCCCACCCTCCCTCCTGTTTCACACAGTAAGAGAAAGCAATATGCATGTGTGGTATGCAAGAAAGTATGCAAGAAAGACGAGAGAAATTTAGTGGGAGCCCCTCTCTTTTGCTAGAGAAGCATGGATGTGGAATATATTTCAGTGTCAGTGGCGTTACACCTTTTTTTATCATACAATTTCATTTGTGGAAAATGTTTCTTTCTTGACAGGTGGAGTTAATTCAAGTATCTCTAGGCGTATACTTCAGATCGCACTGGTTGAATGTGGACCGTAATGTACTCTACTCTCAGGGTGTCTGTGGGTCCCTAAAACGTCTTAATTTGTTTGAAATTACATTTTTCGATATAAAGGCCCTAACAAGTGCTATATTGTCTCAAATTTGAATTTACATGTTCTTAGATTTTAAGCTTTGTAGACTACTCTTAATCTGGTGTCATATATATATATATATTTATTTATGTGATTGAATCTATTTTAGATCTATTCACACTGGATAATGCGGTGTCACTCAGATGAGAAAGGGGTGTGCGTTAAACTGAGGCTTGTGTTAACTACATGCTGTTTGAGCTAGCATAGATGGACACATGTCGATTTGAGGAAATGTGAATTCCAATTTAAAAAGTTGTTTGAGAACAGAAAATATTCTCACCGGTTAAAACCCAACAACTCCGAAGCTCACCACAGGTTATGCCGTAAAACTTTTTTTCTTTTTCTTCAATGGTGTGATTTCTATAGAAGGTGTTGCAAAAAAATAGTTTGGTATTTTTTCTTGCTGTAAAACAAACATTAATAGGCAATTTTCCTTATGTGTGAGTTATTTTGAAGTGTTTTTATATTTGTATATCGTCACCGCAAATTAGGTCTTAAATTATATTTAAAATTGCATTGAAAATTGACACCCTGTACTCTATGACCTCTTGTATTATCACAGTACTAAATAGCGTTAGTTAAGAAGGCCTTCTGCCAGTAAATTTAAGGTTAGCAGTTCAGTGAAGGCGTGTGCCTGGTAGTGTGTGTACAGAGCTGCACAGTCTGCACCTCCACCCTCGGTCACCTTATTTGAAGTCAGTGTGCTGTGAGAAACGACACAGATAGAGAAAACACACGGTGAGAGAGCTAGTTATTTTATCTACATGCAAATATAATACAAAGAAATAGAATACTTCATAAACACACAAGGACATCCAAATGAATAGATACACGCACTATATTTATCACATTCACTCCTTGCTGAGATAGATACAGTCAAACCTCAGACTCGCCGTGTGCTCCGGCGCAGAACATTATTTACTAAACTAGTGAAGAATGATTACCATGAGGAATGCAATAAAAACACCGGCGCTGGAGGAAGATCCATCATAATTGATGTGTTGCAAAGCAGATTACACACATTAGCACACAGCATTTTAAATCTGACAGCTCTAACCAAACATGAAAATTCCATCATGTGTTGAGTGGGGGAAAAAGTGCTATTTTATTCTCTGGAAATTGGGATTCATGACAAGTAACAAAGCAGCATTTGCATTAGTGTGTTTGTGAGCTCCACCTCTGCCTCTCCAACCGGAATAAGCTTTTATTTGTCCCTGATTTGCTCTGCTGTTGCCTCTGCTTCATAATGCCATCTAAATCAGCTGGGCTAATCCATAACATGCAAGAGTGTGTTTGATAAAAGGCATTCGCAGATATGCTGTTATATACAGAACAACCTTATACAACATACACAGCTTACACACACCATTAATTATTAAATGGCCATTTATGGGCAACAATAATTGAGAGGTATTAATGATATGGACAATGGTGTGCCTTTCTGTATTATTATTATTATATGTAATAATAATAATAATATACGTAATAATAATGATAATAATATTAGTAGTAGTAATAATAATAATAATAATAATAATAGTTTTTCATGTATAAAATTATCCCTGTACATTTAATTTAATTTACTTATACTGAACATATTGCTTGCTTTTGTATGTAAAGTACATGTGTTTTTTTTCCTAATGTGTCATATGTATGTGCAAAGCATACAGACTATGAATATATTTTTCAAATTGTATTTGTGTCCCTGAAAATGTAATATTTTCTTACATTTGTTTCCTGTGATTTAATTAATCTGGGATGATTCTAATTTGGACTATCATCCTCATAATTATGGGACTAATTAATTGTTCTTTAACAAGACCAAATCTTGGCTGTGTTTGTGAGCTGGAAAGCTCTTCAGAAAAGTGTCATTAGTTCCACACCCACTCTCAAGCCCCCTAACTCACACTTCAGATTAATCAGCCTCAGCAGCACAAAGGTAATGAAATATTCCACTGCTTCTAATGCCTCCCACAACATTTCTGCCTTTTGTTACCAAATATGGAAGGGAAGATGAGCCTCTCACATCACACCGTATGTGAATTTGTTAAATATGTATGGAAGTCAGGTTGAATTATTCACGCCACTAAAAGAGATTGTAAAACAATAGTTTCCCTCCAGTGGCATCGAGCACAATACCACACTTGCGTTCATCCTTCTGTACAGACCCATATGCAGATCCTCGGTCATTGTTTTGTGTTTTTCTCAACACACTTATCAAATGTAATAAAGCAGTGCAGCTTTTCTGACTGTGTTGGATGCCATCAGAGTCTGTGGCAGATATTTTACAGAACATACACAGCCATGGATTTGTATAAATTGTGGAAATATATTTGCTAACTATTAGAATAAAGTCTGGCAATTCTGTAATAACTAATTCAGTTATTATTTTTATTATTACTGTTTTGTTTTAGAAAGCATCTGTTTGGATCTTTTTTGTTTCATTTCTGAGAATGAATTTTTGTTTTTAGTACATGGTGTAATAGCAATGTAGTACCTTCATAAGAATAATTTCAGTTAAGTTAAGAGTTGCTAGCTTTTTAGGGGTTTGTAGGAATTGTGTTCGGGTGTTTGTAGGTGTATTGATTTTGTTGAAATGTTTGGATTTTTCAGAGAGACATCCGTTAGAGCAGACCACGAGTGCAGCAAGCCCCATAACCCAAATTCTGCTCCAACACTGTCCTCTAGTGGCCCTTGCCTTCTTCCTGCACTGAGGAAAAGAAATGACCTTTTATCCCATTCAGTGCCTTGCACGGATACCTAGAACTACTTCAACTGTCATGTTCAAGCTTCCACTCCTTCACTAATGATGCTACAATTGCCCACTTGCCATACTGGCACTGAAGAATTCCTGTAATTGGAATTTCAAGAGTTTGCCCCTCTTATAATCAAGTCTCTCAGGAATACAGAACTGAGTGAAACCAAAGCATCAGACAGGTTTTAAACTGCCTTTTTGAGCCTTGCATTTTAATTTCATACCTCATGAATTGATCTCGCTACAGTTTGAAGATTCTCACCTTAACGAACAGTAAACAAAGATTTTTTATTCTAGCATTAAATCCTCAACAATCATAAATATTCTATATCCATTCCCCTTTTGACCCCACATTCATGAATCCCTTCGTGTGTACCTTCACCTGTTAGCCTTGTCTTCCTCTCTCATCATCATTCTCTCCAGCAGCATCTTTCTCCATCCCTCCATGTCGCCCTGGCGATCCCCGTGTGGCTGTAGATCTTTAGAATATGGTAAAATGGCGCGGCTCTACTCTGCAGCCTGTAATAGGCGTAATAGGGTCAAGGCTCTGCATTTAATAAACAATTACCCATTAATAATGAATGAGTCCATCTCTAAAGGGCCAGGAAGCGGCCTGCTGTCGGATGAATAATGCACAGAGCCTTGGCCAAATGGGCCGAGCCACGCGGCGCCAATTATCTCTGTGTGCTAACGAGCCTCCCAAACCCGACACACTAGCCATACACTCTCATATACCCTCATAGATGCACCCAAAAGAGAAATGAAGGGCCACCGCTCACACACACACACACACACACACACACACAGATATACACACACTCGGATTAACCTTTTATTGCAGCTTATTTTATTTGTCTGATTTCCCAGCAGTGCTTAGAGAAAGACTGGCTCTGTTCTTGCAGTCCGTGGCTCCAGACCTGTCGCTCCCATTTTGAATTACAAATCAATCGCAGGTCCTGTCCGCCACTCTTCCAAGGTCACACAGATTAGCAGAGGTTACAGCAGAGTGGAGGACTGGCCGTGGATTAGCATAGTCCCATACAGGGGCTTGAATTAAACAGAGACACACGCCCTGCTGCTACTCTCTATTTGAGTCCAGAGGCACAGATAGGCAGAGTCAGGGAATTGGAGCCCTGGCCCTGCGGATCAAATGGGAACGAATGCAGTTAAACGGGCCCGTTAGTCGTGCTGGACCAGAGCCCCAGTGGGACAGTAGTGCTCCAAAAGCCCCCTACAGACCCCCATTTACTGCCTTTAACGAGAAAAGCACCTAGCCCTTTGCACATAGCACTGACACTAGAGATATTACACACAAGCACAACAAAAGTCTCCCAAGTTGAACAATAGGTCTTTAATGGCTCTACCTGTGTGCTTAAATAATTTGGAAACGAGTAAATTAACATTAGTGTAAGGATTTAAGATATTATCCAACCGTCTTGTTATTAACCATAACCACTTTTATGATTTTACAGTGTATCAGTTGTGCTGATATTGTATTTAGTTTACTGATTAGTAATCTGCATGCAAAGCAAGTAGTTCTAAGTAATATTCGCCTTCATTTTCTTCTTTATGTTTAATATAGGATCATTGCTGTGATCAATTAAGTGACCTTGGATAGTACATCTTTTCGGATTTAAGTTAATTTAGAATCCAGCTATTAAGTATGAATAGATATTTTAAGAGAAATAAAATGGTCACTCACTTAATGCTATGGAGTCAGTTGTATTTCAGTTTACAACTTTGCTCATCTGAGTAAAGTCAGAAATTATGTTTAAATGTGAGGCACCATTTTCATAACAAAAGTATATCTGGGTTTTCTGAGAATCATTTTTTAAAGATTGTGCTATTTGAACTATCTATGAATCACTTAATATGATATGTTTAGAATATAATAATTAAATATAATTATGGTATTTGTTATTGTAACTGTAAATAATTTGAGTCATTAATTGTTACATAATTTGACTTTTTAACTATTTTCAATACATTTTAGTACCTCTTTGTTGAAATGGAAACAGCAAGCGTATAACAAAGTATTTTTTGATGTTAGATGAGTAAAATGTGAATGCTGCCATTTATTAGAATCCTGCAAATAAAGGCATAGCTATAAATTAATATGCACTCATGCATTTGGAGCTGTGAGTGTCCTCTGCTTGTTATTTCATTTTCAGAATGAAGGTTTTGCTAGTGATCACTTCTGAATTAGTATTAAAAGAAACCTTCTGGCTAGATGATGGCATAATGTTTCCCTCATACCCCACTGCACTCTCTCTCCCGTGTGTGTGTGTGTGTGTGTGTGTGTGTGTGTAGCATTAAGGATTCATTTTGCCCCTAATGATACCCTATTCTCTCCTTAGCCGTATTTGTCCTCTCACATCCTGTCTCCCTTTAGGTGATTAAAAACACACTCCGCTTTGCCCTGGCTTTATTGTGGAGCACAGCGCAGCCCAAGACACCTCCCCCCCATCTCCATCTGTAGCACATCTGGAAGTGTGCACTCAAATAATTGGAAGTCAATTTGTTTGAAGTTATGTTTTTGGCATCTGGTTCGATTCAATCTGACTGTCTGGAAATCGCATTGGTGGGTTTTATAGCGCTGGCCGCAGCTGGAGGGTTTTCATCTCTTTGTATTTCGTTGTTAATACGCCGTTCACCGGCCAGTGACGTGGGAGTCGGTGAAGTACTGCTGGGGTGCGGTCACCATTAAATAGAATAAATTCGGAGCCCCAGAGGATGGCTGGGTTGGCTGGGTATAGCAGAAAGGGCTGTGGAGTGGCCAGGCACCAGGGCTGACCCTGGGTCACACACATACACACAGCATCCACTCACTAATTAACCTTGATTTCTAACATGTGATGCTACCAGATCCATATAGGAAATGAAGGGATTCAGTTTGTTTACTGTTCACTTATTGATTCTAAATTGTTTATTGTTGTTAGATGTATATTATGTATCTGCGACTAAGCCCATTCAATATTATCTTACAAATAAAAGTTTAGCTATAGATAAATTATGCATTTATTCATATGCACAGAAGAGCTGGTTCATGGGAAAGAGTGATAGCTTTAGGAGAGTGGAGATTGTGATTGTGTGTGTGTGTGTGTGTGTGTGTGTGTGCGTGTGTGTGTGTGTGTTTGTGTACATACCTACTGATGGATTAAATCATTTTCAAAGTTGCCTGTGGCAACTCTGCCAGGTGAGTGCTGTGCTTGTCAGCACTTGCCAGGGATGCTGGGATATTTCCGTTCATGCTGACACAGCCTCTGAAGTCTACACTTTTAACACCACAGACCTTAAAAAAGACTTTAATATGTAAGCATTGCTAAAAATGTGCTAAAAAGTGTTCATTTTGTTGAGCGGCTCCATTAAATTCTGCCTTTGCTTTGGATTTCAGGGGTAATGCGACTCTGAGCGATGCGAATGGGTTAAAACTGTTGCTGCTGAAATGAGTTATGAGTAACTTGTATTTACTATAGCCAGTTTTAATGATGAAAACTGAGGGTATTGTGGAGAGGAAAGAGTTTGTGTGCGGTACTTGGGAGGAGAGGACATAGTGTATTATCTCCATCTACTGGTGAAGTAGGGGAGTGGATGGAGAATGGACAAACATGTCAAATGTTGTAATACAAATTGGTATAAAAACGCTAAAAAATGATTTACTACTGCCAAAAAATCAGTGTTAGGCTTTTGGTGACTCATCATGATGGTGGATGTGTAAATGTATTACAGAATAAAATGCCCACGACATCACCTGGCATGCTCTTTAATCAAGATTTCCCACCCCTAATCCCCAAACGATGAACTGTTGTTTCATATATATACTGTTGTTTCATTTCATATATGGAATGTGGGCAAAAACCTCCATCTACCCCACAGCAGTTAACATCTAAATGACCAATGAAAAGCTGA
>JAOUQW010000014.1:7163897-7180223 GCA_028565825.1 Olivaichthys viedmensis
TCTACCCCACAGCAGTTAACATCTAAATGACCAATGAAAAGCTGATAAATCACACCGTCAATTTCTGATTTATTGTGCACCATCAATTTCGAATTTATTGTGTACGATACTCTCTATGAAAAAGTATTTTTTTGTGTTCCTGAAAAATTAGAATTTTGGAAATACATGCTTTTCATTGGACAGCGACGATATATAGCACAAATTTCACTGTAATTTGATACAGCTTCCAATTTTTTTTGGATGCAATCCTTTCTCATCTGTTTTATCTTTTCTCAGACAATGGTGTTGTTTCACATGAGAGATGACAAAACAATTTCCGAGAGGAGTCCGCTGAATGTGAAAGGGTTTCTGTCCTTCAGCTTCAATGTATAAACTGTTGAAGAGGTTAAAATTTAATGTGTGGGGAAATCTCCCTAACTCTCCTGTAATAAACTCAGTAAGATAAGAGCACAATGTTGCTTTCTGCCCTGAGGTTCTGAACATTGCATTTGATATTTATGTTAAGCAGGTCAATCACGTCGGAATCTATAAAAAATGTCTTTTCAGAAGAGCTTTGGAAGTGGGTAAGAAGTAGGAATAGCGGAATTGCATTCATGAAAATTATTTACATAAGATATCCATGTTTTCCTTTTAATAAAAATACACATTTACATTCTGTAATTACGTTTGTCATTTACCTATAAACATCACTTGGCGCTTTGTAGTGAGAATATCTACATTTGATAATGATATGGTGGTTCAACTTTATTTTCCAACTATAGAGGAGACATGCTGTAGCTTTCGACTTCATTATGAAGAAACATGTAATCTAATAACATTGTAAAACATTAATTTAGTCAGGCTTTGATGAGCACACGGGCTCTGCACTGAAATGCATTGTTTTTCTCTCCACTGTTTGTTTTATTATTAATGCATTATTTCATTTTTGAATTTACTTTAACAATCTCAGCTAATGACAACTCCCAATAGTACAGTACTGAAATAAAACTTTAAATAAATCTGACTAAAACAGCATAGGAAAGCCTTACACTCTGTTGATAAGTATTTATGATGGTTTACGCTTAATACTGAGCAGAAGGCATGCGCTTTTGAGGGGAAATCTGGCGATTTGGCCCAACAACCTGCTCATCAGTCCTCTAACCAAACTCCGTGTGGTGGAGGGCTGCAGCTGTGTTTTAGAGGCCGTTCAGCTTGTGTGTAATTACGGGTATTTTGTCTGTCATTAGTGGCCTACGGCAGGGAATCGTCCTCATCAGAACGTCACTTAAACATCGAACCTCTCAGCTGCCAGATCTTCAGAGAGGCCAAGACCTCATCAGTCCCACAGCACTGTAGAGGAGCTGTAAAACACAATCAGGCCTCTGTGTGTGTGTGTGCGTGTGTAAGCACATGTTTCAAAAATGTTTAGACTTCAGATTTGCGTTTTACATATTTTAAGCATTTACTCCTGTTGAACTCTAGTTGAGATGGAATATCGTTGTTTTTTTAGTAGAGAATAAGGAATGAAAGAAAAGCCGGCATGTTTTATCAAAAATGGGTTTATTGGTTTTTTCCCACCCTCAAAGGTATAAAAAAGAAACATGTTAGATTGTCTAAAAAATGTTGTAACAATACAGGGATTAGGACATATAAATACATAAACAGATATCTTCCTTTAAAAATACTTTATAAACAAAACGTAATAAGGCATGTTAGTTTTATTGCTATTAAATGACATTTGCATTGCTTCCTCATTTATGTGGTTATAAAGCTAACCTGCTTTGGATAAGGCATCACAGAGGGAAAAGCGCCTCATCTTCCTATTCTTTTCACTTTTTCCATTACTGATCCTTATGAACAATGCCATTATGTTACACTTCAGAAATATACAGTTTTTATAGTCCAGTGGATAACGTGTGACCAGTGTTATAAACATGTACAGTAAAGGCTGTCCATTAGACATAGCAGGCTTTATAGTGGATAAGTATCAGAATATCAGTCAAAACCCTTTTTAATGTTTCTGACTTGACATTGCTGAGAGAGTCCAGTTCTCTCTTGGCTCCTGGGAGTCCAACGGAAGAGCGGGAGGTCAGTTACACACACGTGCGTTCAGGGCCTGCAGAGAGCGCAGTGGTGCAGTAGCGTAGGAAAACAGGGGTCAGAGGTCATCGTTGTCATCCGTGCTAAAGCTGCTCCTGCGGCTACTCCCCTTGGAAGCGTTGGGCGAAGTGGCGGAAAGCAGCGGGTCAGCGCCGAATGGAGACAGCGCCTCCTCCATGAGGAGCTCATCCAGCCTCTGTTCCTCTTTCAGCGTGGCACTGAAGAAGTCTGTGAAGTGCGAAAGCGGGTCCGAGAAGGTCGTACAAGAAGCGTCGGCCTGCTCAACGGAGGAGCTGCTGTTGCCTCCACTTCCGGCATGGAGCACAGACATGGAGTTTCTCTGCACGTACTCAGGGCCGTTGAGCTCCTCCTGTGGGTAGAGAGAAGTCTGTGCTCCAGGAGTACCCGAAGTGGCTGGAACTGCCTGCTGCTGCTGCTGCTGTTTGACGAGGTGAGACGAGAGCTCCACTGCTCCCAGAGTACTGGGAAGACCGTGAGCACGAGCTTGGATCTCCAGCTCCTGGTAAACACACACGCATATGCTGAAGAATTAGACATCAGATCTTCTTCTATTACCAAATTATTTAATTATGACCCTAGAATTCTCGTGTCTCTAAGGTACAGACTACTAGGATCTGCCCTGATAATTAATTATGAATGGAGTTTAAGCAGCACCCTAATTAGGACAGGGGTTATTTATCTTCACTTGCTCTCTTTCTTAACCTATAGTAGAGAGGTGGTGCTGTAAAGATGGCCAAATGCCGCTCTTCCCCCAAGAAGAAGATAGTGGGATCCATGGGATAGTGCTACCTATTATCGCTATTTATGTAGTAAAAGGAAAACACAGTGATTTTTAGGTCAGAACACTTTTTGTTACGTTTGGTGAAGTTCTGCTCACATTCTGACAGCTATCAATAAAATATCTACTCAAATACTCAAAGTTAAAACTCTGGTCTCTGCGGCTGCCCCAGGCTCTGTATACAAATTATGGGGACCACCAATATTTAACCAGCCAGGACAAAGAGGCGTCTCTAGTTGCATGTTATGTCTTTTCATAAGGGAAAAAAGGAAAGTCTCTATGTCTCTATGTGCGGCTTTCCCATACTAATAAATTGGTATTAATTTAAGTAAATTTCTATCAACAAGCTGCAAAAAACTCTCTGCCAAAAAAAGCTCTGCCATTTTCATTTGTGAAATGCGTTGTCTCAACAGGAGATCAAACGGTACAAAACACCGTTTTGCAGAAACACAGTGGATGATCAGTAGCTGCTTGATAGGGAGACTGTGGGTAATTACTTTGGAGGCTAATTGCGATGTCTCTGTGTGTGAGGACTCCTGTACTGTCTCTGCTGCCTGCCAGTATGGCAGGATTGTAATGCATAATTTCAGACGGGGGGGCAGAGGCTTGGCTGTCCTGCAGTATTGGGCCTCATAATCTAATTCCAGGTGCATTCCTGACAGAGCTGTAGCGCGCTAGATATTAATCAGGCAATTTTCTTCATCTCCCCGTGTTTCCAAGCAGGAGCAGTGCTCAGTTACAGACATCAGTAGAACATGGGGCAGGACAGGACATTTTTAGGAGAGTGGGATGAGGGCCAGGGCACGAGACAGACTTGTGTTTGTGTTTCGGTCCATTTTACGTATATCCCTTTTTTTCACTCTTTTACATGAACTATATTAGCCTCTTTCACTCTTGCTCTCTTCCTACCTGAATCCTGAGCAGAAGCCTCCTGTTGGCTTGCTCCAACTTCTTCTGGCGGGTCTCCAGCTCTCGCGTGTGCTGCTGCTCTTTCTGCAGCCACTTAATGTACTCCACTGAGGCCTTGAGGATGGTCCCTTTGTTCCAGCGCATATCACTGCCAGAAAACAGAAAAGAAAACCTTTTTCACACATGCTTCGCATCAGCAGAACCTTCGCACACACAGGAAAAATACCCTCACAAAAAAAAAAACACCTTTTTATAGGCCTAAGAAATGGTGATTTACATGGCCAATTATTCATCGTCGGACATTACATTGCCTTTGAATGGGAATTTTAATAGAATAGTTAAGTGTGTCTGCAGAAAGTCCATTCCATGGCCCTTCCGCGGCAAAATTAATCCTTGAGTAAAAATAGGTGTCAGACAAGGTAAAAAAAAGAATTTTGGGAGCTGAAGTAAAGTGGAGCCATTGCCGATTCCATTACTTGTTAAAAGGAAGGAAGTGTGGTAAAATTGTTTCTTTCGTTGGAGTAAGACATTGGTCTGATCAGAGCTAATCTCCTTTATCTTCTGTTAATGGCACGGTGACAAAGGTAACCTTCCATTTAAATTCTATCAAACGTTCAATTGAGATGGGCCACCGGATTCCCTTTCTGGACCATATTCCAGAGGTTCAATTGTGCTTAAACTTTGATTCAAATGGTCTGTGCTTCGCCTTTGACCCCATTTTCTTCATTCAAATGGGGCTTTCCACTGAACTGCTGATTCCACTTTACACTGGGCGAGTAGAGAAAGTACAATCAGTCTTTGGGTGTAACCTAAAAAGAGGGGTAATTTTGTATTTCTGCGTCATTTATTATGTACGCTGATGCCATATTTAGGTTCTTTTGTAGGTTATTTGGGCTAACAAATTAGACTAATAGATTTCAGTCTTAGAGCCAGTGAAAAAGAGGTGCCACTCACGGGTCATTGGATTTTGGTATCAGAGTTCCAAGCTCCTTGATTCTGTAGTTGATGTTGTATCGTCGCCTCCTTTCAACTGCCAAATGAGAAAATAATGGTCATCCCACATGGCACACACAAAAACACTTACACCATCAAGGCCCACTGATTTGAATTAAGTAAGGTGTCTTACTCAGATTGTGGTTGTCTTTCTTCTGTCTCTCTTTTGCTAAGACTCTCGTGTCAAACTCTGTAGAGAAAGAGAGAAGAGGGTGGGGTTTTGGAAAATGCACTTTGTTCAGCATTGCTTCAGTCAGTGCACATTGCCGTGTTCTTGTTTTCAGATTGGGAGTACAAAGATAGACCAAACATTCACTTAATGTTGAGGAAATTACACTGATGACTTAATACTATGCTCAGTAAACTCAATGCCTTTATCACATAATGCTTTTTTAACACTCTCCGTAGACATACAGCAGTTTGAGTACTATCTTGGCTGTGAATAAGTCATCTTCATTGTCATGGGCGCTTCACACCAGTTCTGTGGCTCATTGTAGAAATGCTCAGTGCCCTCTTTTAAGACACCCTCACTGACAATTAACTTCGCAAATGTGCCGATGTACCGAAGCAGGGCAATGGCAAAGTGCTTCGGCGTTCTGAATCTCACTTGCATTCTTCCAAATTATGTAATTGGGATCTGATTAGATTTCTCAGTTCATTTCTGCTGATTCAATAGGAACATTTAAGCTCTGTCTAACCGCTCATTGTCCTGCAGCACACTTATGTGAAAAATATAGTAAATGACTTATTTTCTCATCGGAGTGAAGAGTTCTTGAGGCATCCTTAACATTTCCTAAATCAATTAGCTTTAGTTGATGCATGACATTCATAAGGGGAAAAAAGTCTCTTTCAAGGAGGTCTTTGTGCAATGTGTAGAGATGTAATCCACCATATTCAGTTAACTGAAGCATTGAAAATGAAAAAAATAATAATAATTATTAAAAGAACAAGTCAAACATTGTGCACTTTGAGTCCCTGTAATAAGCAAGCAGCCGCTGACATGAAACACACTGGGTTGTTTTTCTTTCACATTCAACCTTGTTACGTTTAAGGCACTGGTCATGGACTCGCGTGCCAGGAGGGCAGCGTTACAGTCAATGTACCCATGTTTCTACAGTGTGCATCTGTATTTATTTTGAAATTACTGGAGCTATTTAGGGGCCTTAACCACTAACCAAGCGATAGTTGGTCTTTCTGCATGCTACAAAACTTGCTGCAGCTGTGCTTCCTGTGGCTTCCCTTTTAACAGAGAGCTTTTTGGGGCATGAGGGGGGTGTCAATCCACCATGAGAGGTAGGCATACCTTGGTCACCGCCATAGACTTCCAGCATGCCACCGTTCAGGGCCACCTTCAGAATAAACAGGAAGAGGAAGACAGGAGAGGATGAGATTAACTCTGGGGACACATGTCTACATGTTTCATTGGCATTCACATTTCTATTAGGCATTTATGTGGGAGCAAATGGTATTTGTACCCATTTTACAGAACAGGAAGTGAACTTGTACCTAATGTACCTAATGTTTATAATAATTATATAGTGTCTTTCTTACTTCTTTTCTTTTTATTTTCTCCTGTCATGTTTTCAGGAACTGAGGATGTGAATGTATGTACGTGTACATGCTGTACATGTGGTTATTTATGTGTGTATGATACCCACAAGGCCCTGTCACATGCTGCCGTTATATAAGACCTGAACCTTCTTGCTCACACTTGTTTACCAGTTCTGACATTTTTCACACGCAATGTTTGACAGGCGCACTGTGTAAGAGAAAGCTCCATCTGTCAGGGTTAGCCCCCTGCTGCATCTGCTCCACATACTGCGTACACTGCTGAGTACATTCAACACGCTCCTCGTAACACGCCGGGTTTTGGAGTGTTAGATGTGGCTTAGAACCACTATGTGTGGAGAAAGCTACAGACCTATACGTCCTGCAGGTTTGTTTTCTGTGAAAGGCCAATTTCTGGCTGTGTTCTGAATGAAACACTGTTTCTCAAAAGAGTCTACCGAAGGATTAAAGAGAAGGCCGGTAATCATTATGGAGAGATGGGCAGATATGGCAGTGTTTGACTTTTGGCTTTACCGTGCGTGTTCGCTGTGTACCCCATTATCTCAGTAGAGGAAAAGAGTGCTTATCAAAATGAAAGATTGCTACAGTCCCTCGACTGCTGGCGTCGTAATCACTTCAATCCATTCCCATCCGTGTTCGCGGATATGTTGACATGGTGAAGCGATGTGATGCATTGCACTGTATGACTAATTAAAATGAATTGATCCGTTTAAGCATGGTATCATTTCTGAACAAGCCCATTGGGAGTCGAAGCATTAGCCCAATCCAATGCCTCACTGCGTCTCTCAGACATAATCTCTCTCGCCTTCTGTCTCTCTCTATCTTTCTTTATGCCCCCCTGTATACTCTGTATACTCAACATGCACACTCTCTCTTTCTCCTCCACCGTCCCCATCTCCCACAACATCCCTCTTTTCCTATCGGACACTCTGTAACGCTGGAGTTCTTTCGAACACTCTGTCTTTTTTTGTGTGTGTGTTGGAATGCATCTTGACAGTTTCTCTTTCAGTGATGCATGCCTCTCTAGTGAGTTCAGGTGTCACTATAATCACCATTCAAGCAGTTCTTTGTCCAGGCTAGGCATCAGCAAAATGCTGCAGAATTTCTGTCCAGTCAAAGAAACACAGGGAGCACTTGTATCCCCAGATGCCTGTGTATGCATTTTTACGCTTTAGATAAATTGCAGTTCTTTAGATGAGCATGAACTTTTCTCCATTTGCATATATATGCATTTCTCTCTCTGTTATCTATTCACATTACTCACTTTCTGCCTCTCTTGCTGTGTTTTTGACCCTAAAGTGCCTTTCAAATCTGTGAGCTACAGAGCCCACAGAAAGTAGAGGAGCATATGAATGTGAGGCTTGCACTCATTACCACTCATTTTCTGCATACCACTGAGTTCCCTGATTGTATTAGGTGACTAATCTATATTGTGACATAGCAAAGAATGAGACATCATTTAAGCCTTTTCCCCCACAGACACCATGAACTTTGACTCTTAGTTAGACTTAATCTGACCTCACACAAGGCGAAATCTTTTTCCCAAGCACAACAATAAGCAGCACTTTCTGTTTGCACCTCTGATCTCTTAAGAGATTTATCAGAGCAGGCTAGGGCAAAAGCTTCACAGATCTGTGTTTGAGTAATTAAAGTAATTACAGTCTTATTAGTTCTTATCTGTCTATTCTGTAACAAAAACTTTGTTTTTTTTATTTATCTTTGCAAAATGTTCTGTTTACAGGTCAATAGAAATGGCAGGCATTATATTTTCGCAAACAGGATAGCTGATTTACACAATTAAAGAATGAACATCATGCATACTCACATTATTTTGCATTATGATGCTAGACTCCATACAGTCCAGGCCCCCATCATTGAACCCAGATTCAAGGCTAATAAGATCATCAATAACGTCATCCACTGGAAACTGAAGGAAAACAATGATTACAGTGCAGCACTTTGTCAACAGTCGCTGAATTTGCCCTGCTCAAATGTCTCTTTTTAGTATTATCTTTAAAGATTAATAGTCATTAAGTCAATGTAGAGTAGAACAGTGCAGAGGGAGGAACAGACTGGTTCCTAATCCAATAACAAGCGTTTCATCATTTTCACACAAGAAGACTGCAGTACGATGGAAATGCCTCTTATCAGATTAGTGAGCACTTTTACTTTGCTATTGATCAGTGCCACATTTTTAAAGTTGTTGATAAACAATGAGGGGGAGAATGGGGGTTGGAGCATGGTACTCACCTCAGTGTCGTGGCTGTTGGCGAGGGTGAACAGGGTGACAGGGCTGCCAGGCGTGCTGCTGTCGCTGACGGGCGTCATGTGACCGTTGTGCAAGACAGGC
Organism: Olivaichthys viedmensis; assembly: GCA_028565825.1. Taxonomy (NCBI): domain Eukaryota; kingdom Metazoa; phylum Chordata; class Actinopteri; order Siluriformes; family Diplomystidae; genus Olivaichthys; species Olivaichthys viedmensis. The sequence goes on from JAOUQW010000014.1 coordinate 7,172,597, forward strand.
ATGGTGCCCAGACCCTGGCCCGGGTAGGGGTGGGCCTGGCTGACAAGCTTGGTGCCTAGAGTCAGGTATTGTTTGACCTGCTGGGCCTGGGCTTGATGGAGGTGGTACTTGGAGTTCTCCAGGTGGTTCTGAACCTGAGGATTGAGATACACACAGTCAGTAATACACATTGTGCTTTTAAGCACATACAGTTAGAATCTTTCACAATTAACACATTATAGATCTATTTGATATAGTAATTTTATGAGAAAGCAGAATACGTCCTAAAATCATTCTAATTAAAAATAATCAAAGATTATAAAAGCAGCAGATGTCTTATTTACTTTTTTCCAAAACAGATTGAACTTATTAATTACGATATCAATCTGAGCAATCCAGAATGTGAAGCCAAGCTGTAGATGATAGTAAACTGCCTCCAACCAGGTAGCTGAGGCCATTTCTCAAGATGAACCTCAAAACCATACCTCACGTTCAGCCAACAGTAACCTCCAAAAAGCTAAAAAACCACAGCATCAATTGCAAAACAAGTCCTTACACTGGAAGCTCTGGCTCCGTCTCGCATCATGTAGTAGCTACAGTCAGATAAGTGTGGCATTCTCAGAACCCGTGTGTCCTCTGCGGCTCTGAGGAGGAACTCTGGTAGAATCCCAGACTAAGGTTATCTCGTAGGTGGATACGTTGTGACTGTCCCCTCTTATCCAGCACTTTCTTTATAAACCGACTGGGTGCAGTAAAAGACCTAATTAACAGAGAGGCCCTTTATTGCCTAGTGTGGTAATCACCGCAAACAGAGAGCCATCAGAATACTGATCTGGTAGGTTTGATCACCATGGTATGCCTGTGTTTTGCCTATATTACCAATTAAAGAGGACCGCCCTATTCTGTTTGTGAGAAGCAGCCAGTCCCCAACCCCTCCTATTCCACTTCTGCTTCAGGGGCTCGAAGACAAATGCTGCTTGTTTTGTAAGGTTTCTGAATAACCCTAGGGACCTTCTTGGATACAGCCCACTGAGGGCCATTGTCCTCTGTCAGCTCTCAAAAACTAACTATCAAGAACTGGGCCCTCATCTTATTTTAGTCCACAACACATCGTAAAACTAAATATAGGATGGACCTATTCACTTTTGGGGAGACCAAAGTGACCCTGTTTTGTCTTTGCGTTGTCTGAGTTTACAAAGGGCCAACTGTGAAGTTACCAAATAGTGGCCGAAGTATTTCTAGAACATCCAAAAATAACTTTTATTGCCATATGGCTTAAAATACCACTCACTGAATGAATGCTTATTTAGCCTAATTTGATATGACCTTCTGAAATACATGTTACCAATTGTATTCCAGATTACTTTAATAATTATTATTATTTGTATGTTGAAAGTGTTGGGATTTTGTAACATCATTTTCAGAATATTCTGATATGATCAACAGACCATATTGTCCCTCAAAATTTCATTCATATTAAAATAAAGCCCAAGAACTACTGAAATTAAATCAGTAACATTTTGACAGACTTTTTATCTAATTTTCTTTGCCAATAGAAGTTAATGTAGCAGACATGGCCCAGTGATGTCCCAGCAGCAGAGAATCAGATGTGAATTTATATCCAATTGTTCACCACATCTCTTCTTTCACTTTTACAATATCAGTCAGTGTAATGCTCCTTTCAAGATTTGTCCGAAGAGTCTGTTTCAGGCCTATGTGTTCAGTAAGCTTAATGGTAGCGATGTTCAGGCTACCAGTGCTTTTGAAGGCGTGTATCCATGACTTAGTTTTCCCCACAAATGTAGGAGACACGCGTATTAGCCAGTTCTAATTTGATTCCAGCTGCAATAGTTCTGCAGTCACTAATGTAGCCTGGACAATAGCATGCTATGTGTGAAGATGCAAAGTCATGATGAAAACAAGGCCAAAAAGCCAAAGAGGATTTTTTGAAACAGTGATTAAGCTGATGAATAATGTGAACATTTAAAAGCCTAAAGCTTGACACTTTATATGTCTTCAAATTGTAATAGGGGTGTATTTTTGTGTTTCCTACAGTGCAGCACTCTGTAGCACCCCCTTCTGCAAATAAAGAACTCTTTATATGCTCGTTGACAGGAAAAACTAACTGCAGGAAAAAAACTAATCTGATATAATTTTGTCATCTACCCAACTGAAGGAAGATTATATTAAAAGATTTGGATAATCACAGGACATGTTTACCAGATTTAAGAGTAGCTGAGCTGATAGACTTCTAAATGTAGAAACTCAGTTTTTTTGTTAGGTTTGGTTTTCTAATTCCATATTAATTGTGCAACAGTACAGGAGATTTTGTACAGGAGATGCGCAGCTGTAGCTTCTTAACTTCATTTTAACTATTTAACTCACTTAAATAAGGAATGCTGCACTGACTGTGCACATAGTTAGTATGATAGGACAGAACACACACACACACACACACACACTTTCACTTGTATAATAGGACAGCCACTGCTCTAATAATTCTGTCGCAGGTTGTGCCCGCAGGTTTAGGACACTACAAATCACGTTTACACCATGCAGTTCAAATTTATAGCACTAAAAATAAAGGCATGCTGTAAACTTGCAATATAAGGACGAATATAATATCCTGCTTAAACTGCATCCACAAGCTGAAATTTATCAGATTAAATGCAGTTTTTCTTAACACCTTGGTCAATTTTTTATCTGGACACGACTGAGTTCAGCAGTCTGTGTATTAACATGGTATCACTTTTACATAAAAGAAGGAAGAAGACACAAATCTATCAATAAAGAGCGTCAGAACTAAATAAACGAGTATTTGCATTACCTTATTGAGATGTGGCCTCTAAAAACGTGACTCCATACATCAACTTCCAAACAGGCACTGATTGTGAACTGGAAGTGTGAACGTAATCTATATTGTGGAGCAGACGTTGCTCAATTCTGTTTCAGTATTAGCCAAGTTCTTGTTTCACTTCAGAAAAGGTTGAGTTATGAAACACTGGGGTGGATGATTATAGCTAACTGTAGAAATTGTGGATAAAACCCTTAACGCCCACAGGTCAATAAATAATCTTCTCCCAGTTTGAATGCCGTTTTCATGGCAAATTATACAGCACGATTTAATGTACATTTCTTATGTACATTTAATGCAATTAATATGATACGTTTTGTCCTCCAAAACAGTTGTGTGGGCTACACTGGGTGGCTTCAGAGAGATATGCAGTATCGTTGGACCACAAAGCTTTCTAAAGGGAAGAGAAAGTAAGAACAGGAATAATGGAGAACATTTTTTTTTAATTAATTGTGATCATTAAGGCTACTTTTCTTCCTTTGGGAAACTTTTTTTCCCCACACTTACAGTATATCAGACAATGCAGATGTGTGGCATCATACAGCATTCACTTACTGTGTTGCCATACTACTAATACCAAATATTAAGTGTTCTTGGGTGCAAATAAATAATTTAATGATATATTAATATTATAATATTTAACACTATTAGTATAATAACAGTATTATCATGTAAAATCCCATTATAAACTAAATGCTGAAGGTTATCTATAAATATGAAGTCAGTCATTTTATTATCAATACACTTGCCACGATAGAGGAAACTGAGTTTAAAGTGTTTTGGCCATTTATGACCTACCATTTATAATCAGGTGAACTCTGTTGTATATCCACGAGCACACATGTAGCCAAATATTTTTTCAAAATCTCAGCAGTCTATTATTTCCTTATTGCTAACACATGCACACACACACACACACACACACACACACACAGATTCACATATGCCTTTCTCATTGAGGTGCAAACTTTTCAAACTATATATGATCCTTGCAAACTTGCAACAGCAAATCTCTCTCTCTCACTCTGCAGCTACCTACCGGCAGTAGCTGGACCTCAGTGAGGGAGATGACTTTGACTACACAGCGGCGGCTCATGGCTCCAGCAGCAGAATATTTCAGCAACACAACTTTCCTCTTAGACACACAAACCCAGCTTCCATACACTGAAACCTCAATGAAGAAGGAGTTGCTGTGACTCAGTCTGCTGTGTGTGCAGTCAGGCACGGAAAGAAGAAGTTTATATGTGAAGATTATATGTGTGTGTGTGTTATTTTCCTGAGTAGTATATGTTAAAAGCCAGGCCAGGGGAGGAAGACATGACACATCAGCGTTCTCAGCACCCAGGCTTCCTCTGCGAGGGTTTACTCCACCACTAGCCATTAGCCAAAGGCCTGACCAACGCAAAATTTTAGATGACTGAGAGCAGCGGAACAGGGGACAAAGGGCTTGGGAAGTAGGGGGGGTGTTGCGTTCTAGGATCTTTCCTTTCTGCCCGTACACATTGCCTTACTCAGCACATTCCAGTCACAGATTATCTCCCTGACATACACCTCTGTGCACAAAACACACTCACACACGTACTATATATAACATCACATGAATACACTAGCAAAAAATGATTTTATTCACAAATTCACATATTCACAAAGGCTCACGCACATCAACGGCCTGCAATGTACATTATGCAGTTTGTGTTTTTGCTGCCTAAATCCCCCGGCTTCTTTGTTTACTGAAATGGCGGAAATGCTGAGGAAGGTTTCTGGAAATACAGCAGAAAGGTTTTGAACTTGCACAGCACCGTATTTTGTGTGTGTGTGTGTGTGTGTGTGTGTGTGTTTGCACATGTTTACCCCGCTAAAAGTTCTGGTTAGCCGTTTCCCTCCTCACTTTCTAAAGTCCCAGCATGAAGGCTCACCTTTGTTAGTCCCACATACAGCATGCATAAAACATGAGCTACTTCCTGTAAAAGTTGGTCTGCTTCTGAGACAAGACTTCAAAGTCCAGCTCAAACATCTGAGGCCCGTTTTATCCAAGTAGAAAAGGAATGCATAATAGCAGGTGCACTTTAATGATTTATATATAAATTAAATATTACACCCATTTTTACTGTATTATAAGAGTGCTGATCTGTTCACTCTGAGAATATAGCAGCTATTGCATTTATCAACATAGAGTAAGATACATATATAAAAAATAAAAAGTCCAAACATATATTTTGTTATATAAAATATGATAATAATGTGTACTTTCCATTTTTAACATTAAACAGACGGTACATGTTTGAAAAAGAAAAAAACATTGCATGCAACAGGCATTATATGAACAATTCCAAGTATTGCTGATTGGTTTGTAGGCTTGAAGAAAAAGGAAACTCAAATCCAGCCAGACTTTTCAGAAGAGATACAATTAGCACTAATGTGATTTTTGCTCTAAATCAATTACACCGTGCCCGTGTCAGGGCCAACAAGGCAGGCCGTTCACAGGCACACCTTAGAGGAATGCCACCAGATCTCTCTTCTTTCCCAGCTACACGGCCAGATCTAATTGTGGGCTCAGGATAGGCATGCCAATGATCAGACAAGAACTCAGTCAAGACTGCTGCCAACTGATGCACACAAATATCCAAAAACAGAGCAAAATAAGGCCTTCAGCAACACATGTCGACCTTACTTCCTGTAAGTAAGTTCAGGAAACCAGCTTCAACATTATAAATTCTCTTTGATTATCTACAAGAGCACTGAAGCACCACAACACTGCAGCAAACAACACTGCAGCAAACACTGAGCAATCGGAACTCCTCATTCAGACATGCACAGTCTGCATCACTGTTACACACACATCCCCTTTTCTTCAAAAACATTTTGTTATTATTCCCAAGTTTTACTTTTAAATATATTCAAAAGCACACACATATTGTTTATAGTTTATAGGTTGAATGAAGTAGATCTGCTTTTAGACTTCCATCAGTTTGTCCAAAAATGATCAGTGCCTTTTATTTTGTGTACAATGTGAGATTTATCACCTTACACTATTGTCCTACACAATAACAGTAACATTATGCCTTGCACTCTTAGGAAAAAAAGATTCAATCTAGCATCCTAAAGGGTTCTTCAGTTTGTTCCTCTGGGGGAACCTTCAAAGGGGTTCTTATTCATTTATTCTTATTCACTATATATTTCAATATTTTGAGTCTGCTGTGTTGTAGTCTTGTTTTGTAGTCTCGTCTGTCTGCTGTTTTGTAGTCTCGTCCAAAGGCAGTGCATTTATAAAATCCCACAATGCACCATAATAAGTCCAAATGGTGTGCCTAGCAGGTACAGAGTACCCAAAATGCACAGGTGTCATCTGAAGACAACTTATAGCTTTTATAAAGACTTGTACAACAGAGGGTTTCCCTTTCAGAAAAGGTTCAGAGTAAAGCCCCTTTAGGAACCTAGAACTTTTTTTTCGAAGAGTGTACTTTTTATTTGAAGGCTTTAAAATGTGATATTCTTTTCTGCATCATTGTGCAAGCTAGGTAGCTCCCTTACACTTTGGTCTGACGTTATTTAGGCGTTCGATCATTGATTTTGACACAAGTGAAACACACACACACTTTTCTTTAGTTGCACTCAGGAGCTCTTCAAGCCCACTCTTTCAAGAATTTATCAGATAATGTTTAATTCTCTAGCTAAATTAAACATTAATTAGTATTGTTCCACTGGGAGGTTCTGCAGCATGCTCAACATCCATCCCCCACCCCTGACAGTAAGAGACTTGAAATGGCCCTGCACCTTCTTCCCTGCTTGTGTGCCCCATAGAAGACGCTGCAAACAGCTAGCTAAAATTTGCTTGATGACCCCAAAATCATAAGCAAGAATGTTGTATTAAAGTTTGATTTTGCTGACTGAATTTGTACACTGAGGTTTGTCTGTCATGTCCAATCTACATCATAAGATCTCTGTGTCCTCCAGGATTCTCGCTGCTTATCCATTCTGACCTTCCACTGTGTACTGATCCCCCTTCACATTTTACAAAGTGACCAGACTGTGTCATATGACTTCCCTTCACACCCCGGGTCCACAAAAAGCACTGAGAGCCTGCAGTGCAGGGGCTTATGGGTAAGCCGTGCTTTTGAAAGGAGCTCTTTATCTGGGCTTAGCTAATCACTGGTTTGTAACAACAAAATGGATTGCTACAGTCTGTCCTTCTTACACAGATGTATGGTCAAAATGAGCATGAGTCTCAGGGCTCAGCACAGGAAGAAAACCAGCAATGAGGCTTTCACATTTTATGGCATTGTGGACTAGTTCATTAAATGAAACAAATGGAATTTTTGTTGCAGTTGAATGCAACATCAGGAAAGCTTCAAAAATTGTCATCAAATAAAGAGCATATTAGTAGATGTTTTTATGGTCACTATATACTTCCCTTTTCATATTTTATGAACAGTCATTATTCCATTCACTAAACTCTTATACATTGTAGTAGATCTAATATATCTATAATATAAACCACACACCAAAAGCTATTTTTAGAGGTTTTGTTGGTATTTAAAGTATTGTGGGAAAACGTTATTTAAAAGTCATTAAAATTTAAATGACAAAAAAATTATGATAAAGGAGAAATTACTATACATAGATAATTCCAAGATTTGATCACTACTTTCTAAAAAAAAAAAGAGGCATTCTGGATATTAATTTTTATATTAACATCGCTCTTGATGCTATAAAACTTTCATTTTGGAGTCATCATTCTGGACACATAATGTTTTACAGCTTTCTACAAATGATTTGAAACCTAAAGTGCATAAA
>JAOUQW010000014.1:7210316-7221188 GCA_028565825.1 Olivaichthys viedmensis
CAGACTCTATTAGTACTACAATAGGGACTACCTAAATTATTTACGGAACCTACTAGGAACTGTATGTTTGATATAGACCTCTTGAATTGCAAACAACAACCATCCACGAAAGAATATGTCAGTGTAAAGATATGATGCTCAGAGAGGATGGACTAATAGTGCACTTGTCAGTGGAGAATTCTTCAGGACACAAGGATGAGATTGAAGCGCTGAGACCTACAGGCTACTGAGCTCTCAGCTTCATCTGCATAATGACGATAATGATCCATTCCTCCAGCGTGAGCAGAGGAAGATCAGCATTTGATTTCTTATTCAATGCTGGATGGATGTGTTTATTCACATTGCTGTGTTATCGTAGATGTATGGAGAAGGCTGGAAATCCACTTGGCTCTAACAGATAATCAGGAATAGACAGAGAAACAAACAGACACCCTAAAAATCAAGCTCATCTTCATGGCGGCCCTCAGAAACCAAGACTCAAAAGCACTTTATTAATCTCTTCACTCTGCAATCTGTTCTTGGAGAGGCTGTGCTGAGAAAGTAATCATAACTCAAGTCTTCTAATAAGAGAGGAGAGGAGAAGAATAGATAGATGAGGAGAAGGGAGGAGAGGACAGCTAAAGAGTGCGCGGGAGAAAGGAGAGGAGACAAAAAGAGGAGAGGAGAGATAAAGAGGAAAGGAGTGGAGAGGAGAGAGGAAGAGAGGAGAAGAGATAAATAGGAGAGATAAGTAGAGGAGAGAAAAAAAGAGGAGAGGAGAGATGAAGAGAGGAGAGATAAGAGGTAAGGAGAGAAAGGTGAGAGAGAAGAGGAGAATAAAGAAGAGATAAGGAGAGCACAGGAAAGAAGAGAGAAAGAGAAGAGAAAGAAGACACAAGAGGGGAGAGGTAAAGAGAGGAAGAGATGAGGAGAGTAGAGATAAAGAAAAGGAGAGGAGAGGAAAGCGGGAGAGAAGAGAGATAACGAGAGGCGAGGAGAAATGGAGGATGGAAGAGGAGATGGAAAAAGAAGGAGAGAAGCGTGCGGAAAGAGAGCAATGCCATCTCTATAGTGAGCCGCCATCTTTTCCACTCGTCGGTTCAAGGTCATGCCTAAAGTGTGTAGCTGGTAGGACAATAAAAGACTAAAAGACTGATTGATAATTGTCCGAAGGATACGCTGTCATTGTGGTCAATAAACAGCAGTACTACATGTAATGTAGATTACAGAATCTGATTACAAAATAATCATAATATTATAATATCAAGTATTTAAAATCAAAGAAAAGTGTGTTTGGAAATATGCATAACCAGATTACAGTTACTTTTATTTTAACTTACTTGATTGCATTTTTTATGTCAATTAAACATTGATTTATGATTCATGATTTAATGAGTCTACCCATATACTAAATAATAGCCACTGAAAAATGAGTGCCAACTGCCAGTTAAGCACAACAAATATGAGTATAAACTGCAGAGATTAGCTTAATAATCTTGTTTATTATCATGGCAGAGTGGTGTGTGGTTGTGATCGAGGCCACAGCAGAACTTCCTTCTAATTGTGTAGCCTGACCATGTGTTTATACATGAGTCACCCAAGTTTAAAGGGGCTGTGTTCAAGGCTGTAAAACATCTTGTAAAATCAATGTATTCAGTGTATGAAGGACTTATTCAAAAGGTCACACATCACACTTCGTGCCAATAAACCGCTGCGTCCACCATCCTGTGAGCTGTTCTGGTATGTTTAGATATAGAAGTAATCCACTATACATTTGTGCAGTGGTATTATTGTTTTTTTCCCATTGCTCATCCAAGCAATTTTAATAGATTTCATGTCTTTCTCAATTTTACAGAGTGTGATAGCTGAAGGGAAGAGAAGAGAATGTCGAGCCCAAGTGATTGCACCATTTCTTTTGGTTCAACCCATAGAGGGAAGTGTTTCATGGCCAACCTTATGGACATCACGGATAACAATGCCTGTAAAGGTTTTCAGTCATTCAGGTTATGATAAACGTCTCATAGTAGTACGTCTCGGTGTCTGGACTTGTAATCAGTTCATGAACACGCTTTGCCACTCATCCGAGAGGCTTCATCAATTTAAAACTCTTCATGAACTTATCACATTTCCAGTCATAAAGACTTACTACTGCCACAGATGATAAGGAGTCAAAATGGGTCTTACAAAGACAACAAAACAGAGGTGTTTAATGTCTCATGGTGAGACAGACTAATAATCAGAAGAAATGAAGAGTAAGAACAAAATCACTGGTGTTTAAACCCCTTTAAACATCGCCTTCACCTCCATCTCAGCTCTCTCTTTGTCCAGAAGTTTTGGAGAGGACAAACTTTCCGTCACATCTTCAAAACCTGATCGCTTTGCTTTATTCTGATCGATGTGCTCCAGTCCCTGGCACCGTGTCAGAGAAATTGTGAGGAGAAGGAGGGGGAAATGGCTCATTCTTTGAGATGGCAATTGTATGTGGCTCTGTGTCTGGCTTACCTGTGTGTCTTTGATCATAACAGAGCATGGGGTGGCGTTTGATTCCATGGATACTTTGACAGCTCGCAGGCTGGCAAAAGCCTCTCGCATGACTACAGGAAGATCAGAGGAGACAGGATGGAAGGCAGGAGTCCAGCTGCGAGAAGATCAGAGGAGGCGCAACTTCAACCACAGCCATTGTGTGAGAACGCAAATCAGTCAGATAACTTTTTTTCTCTTGTTTAAAAAAAAAACTTCACTTTCAGAATTTTGAATAGCGCAGTTTAAGGTCTGAGAGGTTTTGTCTAACTGACAAAAGAGATATGCTTCCTTTTTTTGTACGGAGGGCTCAGGAGGCTTTGCTTCATCCAACTGTGCGGGATTTCAAGCCCAATTCTTAATGTCTACTGTTGATCCTTATATTTTTATCTTCTACCATGTAGGCTACTCTGAAAGCACTGCAATTCACTCTAGTACAGATAAAGTGTTCCACAAACTAAGTACCTGAAATACAAAATGCAACTTAGGATGTGCATTAAAGCTTGTTGGACTCCATTCTTATGCACATTATACAGTGGAACAAAATGTAATTTCTTCAGAACTATGGTGCAACACACAGCAATACAGGAGCACGGCTCAAAGAACTAAAGAACGTATAAAGTGTAAAAAAACAAAAACGTGACAACATTGGTGCAAAAATAGTGCTCCGGTACCCTCTGCCAGTTGGTAGAGGGTGCTAAAGAGTCCATGCAAGGGGTAATCTACCATGCTGGTGGCTTTATGGATGTGGCGTCTATGGTGAGTGTCCTCAGTGGAAGGGCGTAAGACTTTATTCCACCTTGTTATTACATTTACCAGCCGAGAAACTGTGAAACGTGAAGTCTCCATCATAGTGGCGTATTTCCCTTTTACAGAAAATGTGATTATAAAAGCTGTTTAATTTTGCTGTTTGTTGTGACGTAGAAATGAGCAAAGACCCCGTCCCACTCACACACTTCCCTTTCGCCACTTTGAGTTCACTTTGCCCTGTGTAAATACAGTTGCACGAAGAAAAGTTTGTGAACCCTTTGGAATTACCTGGATTTCTGCATTAATTACTCATAAAATGTGGTCTGATCTTCATCCAAGTCATAATAATAGACAAACGCATTTTGCCTAAACTAATAACACACAAACAATTGTACTTTTCATGTCTTTATTGATTAATCATTCAGTCTAGGCTGAAAAAAAAAGTATGTGAACCCGTATATAAAGTAACTGGTGGAACGTCCTTTAGAAGCAATAACCTCGACCAAGCATTTCCTGTAGCTGCTGATTAGACTTGCACAACCAGGGCCATGCACAGACATTTTGAGGGGCAGTGGCTCAAGCAACTACAGTTGGGCTAAGGTCTGGATTCTGACTTGGCCATTCCAAAACACAAATTTTCTTCTTCTTCTTCTTCTTCTTTTTTTAAAAACCATTCTGTTGTTGATTTACTCCTGGGTTTTGTCTTCTATTAAGCTTTAGGTGACAGGTCCTTTGCTGTTACACTTGGGTTTTTTCTTACCTTTCTCAGCATTGCACGTTGTGTTCTTGGTGTGATCTTTGCAGGACACCCACTCCTAGGGAGAGTAGCAAAATGTACTGAATTTGTAGACAACTTGTCTTATTGTGGCATGAAGAACATCATTCATCCATCACTACAATTCATCTTCTAAGGTTCTTTGAAATTTGTTTTAATCAGGACCATAATTTTGTACACTGCTACTGACCTCTATGCGGATATTGAGTTTCATCCTTTGATTTGGTTTATGAGAGTCTTTAATCTAATCTACTGATTCCCAAACCTAGTCCTGGAGTAACCCTTGCCCTGCACATTTTAATGTTTTTCATGTCCTAACACACTCACATCGACCGAGGAAGGGCTTGTTAGTAAGCTGATTAGTTGAATCAGGTCTGTTAGAGAAGGTAAAACAACAAAATACGCAGGGCAGCGTTGCTCCAGGACCAGGGTTGAGAACCACTGACATATACAACAGTGCAATACTGGTTTAACTGGTACAAAGCACAGGCCTTCTGTGAGTTGATGTCTCCCTCTAGTGCCACCTGCAATGAATTAAAGCACAAACTACTGGTGAATCCTCGTCAACTCGTAAAATAATGACGTGAACCAAGTCGTATGTAGCAGCAGGTGTTTGCGTTCGGGTGCTCATCAGTAACTGGTAAATTTATCACGTGAACAATACGCATGTCCACTGGGATATCGAGAAGCTGGACCAATGAGGTGGACCACTGCGATACGTAAACACTGGAAGCCACAGAGAAACTCTGCTGCATGTTTCTATGAAATTATTAAAACTATATGTGTATATTTACCGTTAACCTTGAACATTTGTCTGTTTGCTGGTCGTCACCCACGTGTGTAAAGCAAGGTGAAGCCGAGTTTACGACTGGCGTTTACCACTTTGTGGGCCGTTCGAGTGCAACTTCCTGGTGGTAAACTCGGTAATTTCCGAGTTGACGAGGTCCTGCAAAGATGGTAATTCTGTCAAACTATTAGTATGAGCGGCAGACATGAGAATCAATAAATAGTGGCATTGAAGCCATGTTTCACGACAGACAACACAGAGTTCACATTATAGGAACAAAAATGGAACTAAACATGAAAGGGAGAAAAGCACTTCTGATTTCTTGGAGTTTACAAGATGGACGAGTCCATTCCATAATCCTTGAAAAAAGCTTCAAAGCTTTGTGATGGAAATAGTAAGAGGTATCGATAAAACTATAAACGTAGACTGAAAGTATGTTGGCAACTCGTACCTCAAAAGACATAAAATGCAATATAACATACAATACAAGTTGCATGAAATGGATGAACAACCGAAATTATTTTCATTGCCTTTAACCAGACACACACGTGGATATTGCAATACACAAGACCGGAAAAACAAAACAGTGAGAGTTTCTGTGACTGATATATTTGTTGTTTTGTATCATGCTTCACTGAATTTGCAGCCGTTTTCACAAGATCACTAGAAAGTATTGAGTCACACCCCCTTGGTATGTATATATATTCTGACCAGCATTTAAACATTTAAAAAATAATAAATAAAATCTAAATGAACACTATCATTATCATCAACAACAACAACAATATATAATGATAAGATTATTATTATAAATTATTGTTATTATGGGGGCAGTGGTGGCTCAGTGGTTGGGGCACTGGGCTACTGATCAGAAGGTCGAAGTTTCAAGCCTCAGCTCCGCCAAGCTGCCACTGTTGGGCTCTTGAGCAAGGCCCTTAACCCTCCCTGCTCCAGGGGCGCTGTATCATGGCTGACCCTGACCTCTGACCCCAGCTTACCAACATGCTGGGATATGTGAAGAATCAAATTTCACTGTACTTGTATATGTGACAATAAAGTAGCATTCTATTCTATAATAATATCAGAAAAATGTGATCAGGGCCCCTTTTATGGCACGGTTGTCTTTAGTTTTTGTTTTACTTTATTATTCTAGAGCAAATCTGATTAAAAACCAACATGGTACATGGATTGTTGTTCTATAAATGAATGTCAAAATGCAATAAAAGGCCATTTTAAAGTTGGCATGAAGTTGCACTTGTTCAAATGTCAAAGTATGGGAATGTGATGTAATGTCTCCCTCTGTTGGCTGTTTTAAGAAATTGTAGTAGAACCCACATTTTACTAGTATTAGAAATAGTACCAAGCCATTTTCACATGTTAACACTCACTACTTGATCTACTTATTGTTAAGACAAGAGCTGTACTCTAGTATCCACAGCCCTGAAAATCATATGTAATAACTTCGTTTTAACAATATCCACAGGTGGATATCAATTACGTCAAGGCTGATAGAAGAAATCTTTTCATGCAGTCTTAAGAGGTAATATGGTTTAGATGTGGTTTTAACACTCCAGTGTTTCAATGAGTACTCTCACTTTGTGGATGGTGACCATTATTATCGTGAGGGAAACATCGTTCCCATCAGGACAGGAATGTTTTAAAATAGCATGCTTAAACTTGACACTAAGCACCATGTTGACTGTTATTATGCCAGTTACTTTTGCTTACATTTGTTTTGCGTTTTTCCAACTTCCAAATTAAAAAGCACACAACTTCTGTGTCCTCGCTTTCATAACCTACCACATCAGGTTCATGACAGCGACAGCCGGAGGTAAGATTTTAACCACCTTGTACAAGATGAGGCTTGCGTCAGTAAAGACATTGGAATCAAGTTTGTGCTTAGTCAGTTGAGGTCTTTTTAGGTGATATTTGTAGGAAATAGTTGTGGTCTACGTGTAAGAAAATGTAGCTTGTTACAATGTTTTGCTCCATCTAATCTAATCTTGAATAATTTACATTTGCATGATGTGTTAGCCTTTTCAGTGTTGTCAGAAAAATTAATAGCAACATGTTACACTTTGTAGCTTTGACACTTAGCTTTACAATGTGCTGGACATGCCAACATTAATAACACATTTACCAAGCTCACCTATTATGTTCTACATCAGTCCTACATCCTAGTGGAATAGGTTTTGACCTAAAGTGAAAAAATAGAGGAGTAAACACACTTGCTCATATAAAGTTGTTTGAAGTGTTTATTGCTCAGCATGGTGATCTATTGCAGAAAAAAAAATCGTTTAAGACAAGCTGATTAGAGCAGGCAAATGTAATGGTGCAATTTGGAAGAACTTTTCTTCTCTTGCCCTGAGATAAAGATCTGCATTAAGACACAAAGTACTGAAATGGCCAAGTCTCACAGATCTCTCCCTGCTGGACAGAGAAAATATGATTCTCTACCTGCAGCTCAGACCCGGTTCACCCAGAACGGGTTAATGGGGTCAGCAGGGTTAGAAGCCTGCGCCATTACCCATGTCAATTTTCAGATCCTTAGACACCAGGGTGGCTGTGACAGGGTGCATTGCAGCACTATGCTCCCTGAAAGTCTTTATAGCCTCGTCACGGAACTTAGCAAAATTGTACACGTCCCTGAGAAGAGGAAAAAAACAAAAAAACATTGACATGTTTTAATACCATCACTTTATCATCTTACCTTGCCCTGTGGCCATTAACACTCGTCACATTCATTATTAATTAGAGATAATGAATACAGTCTGTCACCATAGGGCTTGGATCTGTGCAATGTGTGGAGCACCTGTCTATATCTTACCTAGTGCTTACTGAAATATTTATCCAAAGTGGGTATGCTGGACACACCTGCTAATACTGCTCCAATCATGGAACAGGTGTAGCACATACCAGGTTAACCCTGATAAGGGGGTGGAAGTAACCTGTTGGACCCTCCCACCACTAAACCATGCAAGTTTCTCTACTTTTGTTTTACCTAGAGTTTAATCCTTATACTACTGGTTCAAAAAACAGCGAATTTTTGTTTTAAATTCAGAATAATTTCTAAAAACACATTTTAAAAAGGACTGACAGAAATTCAGTACATTAAAATGTCATTCATGCCAATTGTAATAAGAATTACTACATTTAGTGGTCCCCTTTTTCCAACACATTTTTCATCCCTGGCTCAATGAGAAGTGTATTATAATAATCATAAGATCATTAGATAATTGTAAAAAAAAATAGTCATACCTTTAGGTATACTCATTACACCACACTCGGTTATTTTATTATGGAATCTCTATATTCCGCTGTTATAGTCACGTATGTGAATTTTATTTAAAAGAGAAATACTAGTGAAATTGGAATGGATGGATGGAAATGCAATTTATTGTCATTGTACAAGTACAAGTACAACGAAATATTGTTTTGCTACTTCTCAAGCATGATGCTTAGTGTTCGTCAGAAATGCACAATCATAACTAAGCTTAAAAACATCCCGAGTTCTAATAACCCAAGGAGGCACTTTGCAAAATAAATGATTGAAAAACGTAACAAAAAACATGCTCAATCATCTCTTATTTTGATCATGTCCGAGTGTAAAAGTAATGTTCCTTTTTCAATGGATTAACAGATCTCGGAAGAAAGCTGCGAGTTAGCATTAGTCTTGGGTCGGGATGTCACCATGAACTAGGGACTCCTACTTGACCCAAAACACATCACTGTGCTCATCAATCTGACACAAACATGATTGTTTTAGAGTACCAGGTAGTTGTGGGTGAGACTACCTGGTAAAATACTGTTTCTACTGCAGTAGAGGAAAACTACAAAAGGCAACTGATGTTTGTCCTGAAACATAACGGTTGCAAAACTGCTGCATATACAGTCGTGGGGTTGCGGAGAGGCGTTTTTCCACTCATCGGTTTTCATTCTTTTTATATCTTTAGTTAATGAAAGTATATTGATTTATTTTATATGAAATGCTGCTCCTATACTGTATGACAGTGCAAACCCTTTTCCTCTTTGACCCTACTTTACATAATAAAACCTTCCATTGCCCGAGGTTACCTGAAGAGTGGGCGTGTGAACTTCATCCTGCCCTGCTCCGTGGCCATCTTCAGAGCCAGACGAACAGCCTCTTCCCACTGCGCTTTGATACACAGACGCAGCCACCTGTGTGCACACACACATTCCACTTAACAGAAAAATATTAGCCCTCACCCGTGTAGTATGTAAGCATCAGTCTTGCCTTGACAGGCAGTTCACTGTATGCGAGAACTGTACAGGTCAATTATGATTATTAATACTATATCAGTGACTACTGGACGTTCTTGAGATAATCATAAATGTTTATATTGCCCACTGCCTATGACAGGACCTGAAATACTGTACATGTTTTTGTGAGGATAAAAACCTGCATCATGATCCTGAGTGCAGAATAACTGAGCCTCTGAGGAGGAACCAACCTCAGTGTTAACACATTTAAGAGATTTAAAACCATCTATTTTTTTAAAGAACTGCTAAAACACCACCAAGTTCTTTAAAACGATGGAAAAATATGACATGAATACATCTTCTGCATGAAGAGGCTGGACACCTATGATCACTCTTTGCCTTTTGGTTAGGGCATTTTTGTCATTTATAACACATTCATGGAATCTTGGAATAAAATTTAAAAAATCTTGACAAATGACATGTGGGTCCTTAAACTCTCAAGACTTATCGGTGGGCCCAGACTTTCATTCCTCACTTTTGTAACTAAATCCCTTCTCTATTAGTTTCACTGTAGTTACTGAATAATTCAAGGTGGTTACTGGATAATATGCTTTAAGATAAACAACTGAATGAGAAGCTGTGAGTTGATGGGGTTTATATATGTAATGTATATGAAATCAACCATTAATGACTTTATCATAGTTATTGATACGAATGCTACAACCACACATGTAACGTTTTAACACAGATGAACTAGTGGTCACTAATCAAGTTCTCAGTCTGCCCGGTTTACCTGAAACGGATCTCGGAGTTTTTGGTGCTGTTGAAGTTATACACCTCCTGCATTCTCTTGACATGAGAGACAGGAAGAGGGTCCTGAAGCGAGCAGAAAGAGTCAGAGACCTAGTAAACACTAAGTATGCAATAAGCCCACAAACATGCACTGTAGGATGCTGTATTATAGAGAGTGTTAACATGTAGCAATAGTGCTAGTTCAGGTCCAAGTACCTCATGTAGCAGCACAGCCAGAAACTCAATGAACTGGTGAGAGGAGAACTGCTTTACATCAGCCTCACTGAAGCCTGGCAGATCTGCATCTTTCGCCTGCCAATATACACACACACACACACACAGTCACTGACTTGCTGCAATAGTGTATGCAAGTTCTATTGCAAAAGAGAAAGTACTTTACCTTCACCCATCTCTGGGCCAGAGCAATGCAGGCATCAGCCAAAGTGGTGTCATACCTGGGTAGGGACAGCATTCAGATGTCATACATACAGATACACAGAGGCCCATTCACATATGCACACACACACACACACACACACACACACACACACACACACACACACCAACACAGTGTTGCTTACTGTGGTTTGACAGGGGCCATTCCTGGAGTGTGCATCCATGCATTCCAGTCCACTTTTTTCAAAATGTCCACCTGACATGGAGCAAAACAATGACAAGACGGGGTTAGTTTATACCTTCAGTTGACAAAACGCTTGTGTGATGGTTTTATGGAAGCCTATGACAAGTCTTTGTATTGTGCAATCCTCTGTTACCTACAAAGACCACTGGAACACGCTTTTAAACTATGAGATCATTTGTGTGAATCTAAAATGATGCATAACTTTCAGACGGTATTCCCATCCTAGCGTTTCAGTCACGCGATTTTTCTGTTGTGGCCGCCATATTTGGGGCCGAATGTCTGGCTTCACTGCACACTGCAGTGTAAATAGAGGTGAAAGTTGGCTAAAATTACTCACCTTACATCGAAAGAGAATCAACGGTACCTCTACAAAGTTGATAAAATAGGCTGTGATCCTTATGTAATTAT
>JAOUQW010000014.1:7233487-7245870 GCA_028565825.1 Olivaichthys viedmensis
TCAGTGCACACAGCCTGGCCATAGAGACACACTGACGAGGTACAGACTCAGTGCACACAGCCTGGCCATAGAGACACACTGACGAGGTACAGACTCAGTGCACACAGCCTGGCCATAGAGACACGCTGATATAAGAAATCCTGGCTCTTTCCAGAGCAGAGTGTGACACAGTGCAACAGCAACGCTGTGGAGACGGAGCTGCACTTTCTAACAGAGTGCAACAAATTGAAACACTTACGCAAAATATACTTTGAAAAATTTCAAACCACACGCCCCCAATTCTCCACCCTGACCAACGCTCACACACACACACACACACACAATTCTCCACCCTGACCAACACTCACACACACACACACACACACAATTCTCCACCCTAACCAACATTCACACACACACACACAATTCTCCACCCTGACCAACACTCACACACACACACCCCCAATTCTCCACCCTGACCAACACTCACACACACACACACACACACACACACACACAGAGTGAGTGAGAGAGAGAGAGAACACTCGGGATCCCATTACAGTCGGACTGTGCTGCCGAGACGGCCGACAGCATGGAAAAACAGGGCATTTTACGGAATTCTTTTTAACACACCACTAAAAAAAAAGGACGGGGGAGAAGAAGGCGAGAGAAAGAGCAGCCATTTCGCGCGGGTATGTTGTGTACTGCTTGTATAACACTCCTTTACCGCGGACACGTATTTAAAACACGCATGTCTCTATGAGCGTCGTGTAGCGGTGTGAGGCGCCGGACGGGGAGCGTGCTGCACGCTCATGGGCATGTCCGGGTGTCGCTGAATGTTCACCCCGGGTTTACCCCGGGTGGAAGTGCGGGGCTTAGTCTTCCTGCCCAAATGACCAGGGGCTTTGCGAGTGCCGTGACTTTGGCAGTGGGAGAATCGGTGTCTCCCCCCGTTTTTACGGCACGGGTTCAGTGTTTATTCCCGAGTGTCCGTGCTCGCTTTGGACGATTTTAAAGCGCTCTTCTTCTTCTTCCTCTTCTTCTTCTTGACGCTGTCGCAAAGGTACGCCTGGCTCTTTAAAAGCACCAGCAGAGTTTCTGGTTTGTCTGGAAACGCCAGCGGTAGCGGCAGACTAATTGCCATGCGCTTCCGGAGAGAAACTGGCAGCAGCGCAGCGCCTTGAGAATGAGTCATCGGACCAACAAAGAAAGTTAAGTGCGCAGTAGTCTGCTGATCTGCTGATCTCCCCGTCTCCCCCTGGTTCATCTGACTGTCTGGGTGGCTCCTCATGGACGCTTGGGTTCTGCTCAGTTTCATTTCACTTAGACACTGTGCCCAGCCAATGCGCATCTGGGTTTGGATGGTTTCAGGGATGCCCAGCTGCGGTCTGAAGATGATTTCCCTGCTCGCACACACCTTATTCAACTCATCCATCAACGACCAGGTCTACAAGGTGTGTTCGAGCAGGGGAAAAAACTGCTCAAGTCCACCGCCGCAGGTCCATAGTTGAGCATCTCTAAGATAAGTGTTCTTGGAGAGTAGTGGGTAAAGAAGTGTTCTGAATGGCTCCCTCTTGGAGCCTGCTGAATTTTTTCCACTGTGAACAGGAGGAGGCGCGCGTTTAGTCATGGCTCAGTCATGTCTGCACACAGCAACTAATCTCATTACGGGTTTTCCGCTGGTGCTGTGGCGAAAGGACAGGCGTAGAGTTTTGCACAACCATTAAAGCCAACCGATGGGGCTCCTGCAGTTTGCATCTGCTATATACATATGTAAAAATTGTATAAGCCTTTTTGCAAGTAGTGGGGGTTTTTTGGTCCCCTTTAGCTTGCACTGTCCACAACCTGGAGTGCACCACCCAGTGTGTACACTGATCCCAGGTTTAACTTGGTGAATGGTTACGAATGTCTGTTGTCTGTTGCTTGTGTTTTCTTTCTTAATCAGCATTCCTCATTTACTAGTTGGACTCTCCTGTTCATATGAGACTGTGAAGGGGTGTCGGGTGAAGCATTTGAACTTCTTTCTAGGCAAAATAAGTTCTCCCCCACTTGATGTGCCAGCCAAAACCTGCAATTCCTGCCTGTTTTTACCTATCCAACTTCATGTCTTATTATCTTCTAACTTTAGCTGAGAATCATTACTGTCGATGCATTTAATGAAGCCAGGCTGCTAATGAAGGATTCAATAATGCCAATTTGATCTCTTCACTACCAGTAGGAGCTTCAGGCATCACCATGTATCTAGCTGAGGGAATACATTTGTAGATGAATTTATAATGGTGCATTGGAATGGTGATCAGTTTGTCGTGCTTGTTTTGCACTTGCATGTGTGGATGAGTCATTTGCTTGGCCCAACAATAGGTTTAGCTATAGCCCAGAAGGGAAGAGGAAATCTTCCCATTTGTGCCTTATGTCTGTGCGATCCCCCTGTCCCCACGTTTCCGGCTGGCTCCCTGCAGCAGGAATTCCTACCTTTCAGTTTGGGAGCAGCATTCCCAGGAAGACGCCTTTCAAAGGAGAATTGAAGGAAGTCCTGATTTAGACAGTTTTACGGTCGCTCAATGCAGATGCTCGACTCTGAGGATGCTAGAGCAGGAAACGGTTTTATTTTGCCTCATTTGGGGGTTAAAACGGGGCAGCAAGGTGTGTGAGAGAGAGCCGTCCAATCTGGATTGAGGCTTTCAAGTGACTCGGGACGACAAGCCTCAACAGACTGGAACGACTGAAACTGTAATCGTATGCAAATGTATCAGAGTACAAGCAAATGAGAATGTATGTATGTGTGTGTGTCTTGAACTTCCTGGCAAATATCTCCAGCCTATCTTGGCAAAGTCTGAGAGCTTCCTGACCACATCCTCCTTTGTCACCGTGGAAGCATCCTGGACTTCATCTGTGTGTGTGTGTGTGTGTGTGTGTGTGTATAATATATATATATATAATGTCACACTTACTCACTCTCTCTGTGGTCTTTAAGTTTAGAATCTAACGAAAACTTTCACATAGCAGTAATACAGGAGAACATCCAATCAATGTGGTAAAGGTTCAGCTTGTGAAGCCGCTCCACCAGACCACCCCTGTCTGATTCCCTGTAAATCTCTCCCTCCTGCTGAATTTTTGCGCAGTTTGAAGAAATGTATGCTAGAGGTGAGACGGTGGTAATGTTAGTTGGTGAGTGTTTGTCAGAAACATGTCAAAGACTTTCCCAAAATAAGTAAATCAGGGAGTCCCTCTCTGCCAATAAAACTGTCAGAGATAGTGAGTCAGCCAGCCTGGTCACTTTCTCTCTTTCCCCTCTCTCTGTCCCCCTGTCTTATAATTATTCTCTACTCTACTCCCTACTCATTGCAATGTGCATCGACACTCCTTTCATGCATGTGTGTGGCAGTTGCGCTCCTAGTACAGGGAATTGAACATAAGTTACATCATACCCTCTGGTGCTTGTAACTCAGTCAGACAGGGTGGGCTGGAGTTTACGATGGCCTGTCTGAGCCAGCAGTCTCCCGAGATGCATGCGTGGTGGGGCAGGTAGAAGAACATTAACAGAGCAAAGACAGAAATATGTTAAAAGAGCAGTTTGTAATTTTTAGAGCCCTCTGCTGCCTGTGAGATGAATTGCAATTGCAATGAAAACACTAGCATACCTTTCCCTTCCCCCAACCGACCCCACCACTCTGCTGAAACTACATATGCCCTAGGAGTTCTGAGCAGCTCTGCTCTGGTGGAGGCCATGTGCATTAAATAGGTCCTATGCACATGCGTTAAATATTGTTACTAGCCTGAAAGAATCCTTTCTTAATACAGCTGTCAACCACATGCAGGCCCCACCCTCAACGGGAGCTGTTCATGTTGCTGTGCTCCACCGTTTTCCTTGCATGTTTCTTCATCTTTGTGTACCCCATTCACACTTTCTGTCCCTTTCCACCTGCCCTCTAGTATACAGAGCCACTCCAATTATACCTCTATTCCATACCACGTATCAGCATACTGCATCCAGTGTCCTAATGTACATCATATATTCTGTCCTATAAAGCATCTGAAGAACAATTAGAGGCAGTTCCTATATCATTTGTCTTATAGGACAGGAAATCCTAATGTTGCCTTTGGCCTGAACTTGGCGTTTAGAAATTTAAAGGTGTGGTATGTCATTTTTAAATGTGCATCTAGACTTGTAATAATCATATTATTCAAAGACACAATAGAAAAACTGTGATTCATCATACTGCCAGGCAATGGATCTCTAGTTTCATTTCAGGATTGTTAAAATTTTTCCCACCCCAGACATTTGCTTCACCCCAACCGGAACAGTGCTGGTCAGCTCTGCCCCCTTTCCGTAAAAAGCAACTCACAAGGCATGTGTAGTTTGAACAGAGCTAGTGGGGTCGTTTGGAGGGAAGGGGAAGAGCTTATCAATGTTTTCACCTCAATAGCAATTCGTCTCACAGACGGCAGAGGGCTCTAAAAATGACAAACTGCTCCTTTAAGGTTTGCAATGTTATTTGAGGCCCATGGCAGGATTAGATATACTTTATCCTCTCCCCCATCCTCTCCTCCCAGCTCTCTGATGGTGTCGTCTATGTCAGGCTGTGAGCCGTGAGTTAGTGAGAAACCTGGACAAAGCAGCTAATGTTCTCTCCGGTGAGACACTAAATCAGAGTGCTGCACTGAGCCTCATGCCACTGAATAAGTCTCACTCACACACACACACACACACACTTACTTTGGGTCTGGCCAATACTCTCTATAGAGCATCACCCAAATGTGTCTGATACAGGAGTCAGTTGATCAGTTTGTGTTATTGGTGCTTTGGTGACATGGAAAGCATGTCATATATTCTATATAATCCAGTTTATTTGCTCCTGACATGCAGCACTAGTGTGGGGCACTGAGGCATTCAGGGAGTTGATGCCGTAATCTGGTTTGAATTTGAGCTGTTTTGAAGTGGACATCCTGTGGAGTGAGATTACTGTATCTGTCCTGTCTCGGACTCGGCGAGGAAAGCAGTGCTGTGTGTAGTGTTACGATTTCAAATTTATTAAGAAAAGATGCAGTGATTCCCTGTTCTTATCTTTGTATTGGGCTGCCTGCCTGCCTGCCTGTGATTTCAGTGTGTGTAAATGTGTGTATCAGATTCTGCAGTTCTTTCTTCTCTGCTAGTAACAGTTTTGTTCCAGTAGGTTCTGGGCCATGTTAATGATTAAGCTGAGACATCCTCTTACACTCTACTCAACACCATTTTTATTTCCTCTTATCTATTTAATACTTGCTGTCCTACCATTTATTTCCCCTCTCCCCTTCCTCCTCAGATACTACCTTCCTCTTACACCGTCTGTCCCTTGTTCTCTATTCCCGTCAACATGACGTTCCTTGCCTTCCTCCCGAATCAGACAAGCTCCATGCTTGGCCGTCTTTTCTGTCTGTCCACGTGTGGCCTTTATGTGGCGCTCTCTTGCTCTTTACACTCCCAGCCTGCTTCTCAGTGAATCCTTCACATCCTATTGGCTGATATCAGGTCAGCGGTTAAGCCCAAAGGCTGCTGGGACATGCTTGTTTCCAACACTGCGTAGCTGCCCTCAGGTCAGTGTAGCGTTCCCGGTTGCTCGCCTGTTGTTGTTTATGAGATGGTTTGTTAATATGCAACAGAACAGGAAATGCTTGCGGAGTTAGAGGGAGGGAGAAGCCTGATGGTTTTGTTCAGAAAATGAAGAGGCTTTTCCTCCTAGTTGTTTTGAAAATGCACATAACGCTTGTAGCATTAGAATAGTAGAATCAATGGTATAGATGGACTAGCCACACACTTTCTGAGAGAAAAAAAATGTAACACGTGAGTATGGAAGCAAAATTCACTCATATGTAGAACTTTTGTGAGTTTTTCCTGATACTTTTTTTTTGTCTCTTAGGAAGAAAATCTGAATATTAGAAAACAATTCTATTTTTCCAGTACACATGCACACACATGACCTGGTAGTTTCCCAGTCTCAAAGCCCAGTTCAACTATTTAGGGTTGTTAGACTCCTGCAGCACAAATTCACACAGACACGAAGCATAATCGAATTTCTCATTATTCCTAATAGATAAAGGTTGTGCAACAAAACTGAGAGTAGTATGATATTACACAGCAAAGATATATTTATATCAGCAAATATGTAGGGGAATGAAACTCTCATATACACACACACACACACACACACACACACACACACACACAGCGCAGTGCTACATTCAGTAAACCCAATAAGCAGCAGTTCCATACACCTCATAGCACCTTTGATTACCCAACAAACACACACGGTGTAGTTTACTTCTGATAATTTATGCTAGAAGGAAGTTCTGGAGTGGTATGACATTGTGTGTGTGTGTGCTGACTGGAAACGTGCATTTACCTCCCCACACACACGTGCACACACACACACAAGGTTTACACTGCTGAAGCTTTGTAATTCAAATCTCAGCACATCCTCAGATCATCAAGCATAATAAATGTGCAGAATAAAACAGAGAAGGGGAAGCAAGGCTAAAAGATGCGGAGGATGTTGATGCAGATGATGATGATGATGATACATTTCTTTCTCTCTGGCCGGTGTGTGTAGCAGACATGGAGAGTGCCATCACGTTGTGGCAGTTCCTGTTGCAGCTGCTCCTGGACCAGAGCCATAAGCACCTGATCTGCTGGACGTCCAATGATGGCGAATTCAAGCTGCTCAAGTCCGAGGAGGTGGCCAAACTCTGGGGCCTGCGCAAGAACAAGACGAACATGAATTACGACAAACTGAGCCGAGCGCTGCGCTACTACTATGACAAGGTAGAACGCACACAGGCTAAAGCTACTAAAAATCATGATCGATGGTAGGGCTGCACGATTATATATCACAATTGTTTAGTCAATAATAAAATAGTTTTATTGCAGTTTATAAATGTCGTCATTTTAAATAAACAGAAAACGGTCTTTTCTTTTGCATTGTGCATTATAAGCTTCTTCAATTGAGTGTTTATTTGGCTTTAAAAACATTAACACAAAAAATAAATAATGGCACCACAGAATGCAATCTAGACAGTTTAAACATATGATTGGGGAGCTAGTGATTTGAACGCATCCGAGTCAATATAAAATGATATCTAACATTAGCCAATTAGCTAACTTTAGCTCAGCTCATTGACATTGCAGGCTTTTGTTTAATTAATTAAGGAAACAAAAACTCTTGATCACAATTAAAATACGATTAATGGTGCAGCCCTAATGAATGGTTTATTTACCTTAGTTTTATCTTCCTCTTCCAGAATATTATAAAAAAGGTGATTGGTCAGAAGTTCGTGTACAAGTTTGTCTCATTTCCCGACATCCTGAAAATGGATCCCCAGGCAGTGGAGCTTGGCCGAGAGGGAGGCGGTGTTATGTTACAAGAGGCCGATTCTGACGGTGGGGAGGGGGAGGAGTCTCCAAAACTCTCTCTGTCATCGCTGAGAAGCCCCACTGGCAGGAACGAATATCTTAACTCTGGCCTGTACTCATCATTTACTGTTAGCTCCCTCCAAGGCCCGCCTCCGCTGCTGCATCCAGTCAAAGTGGAGAAACGGAGAGGGGCGGAGCGAGGGGAGGAAGGACCGACCGTGATTAGGTTTGTCACCAATCGATCAGAGAAAGCAGTGCCCCTCCCCTGTTCTCCTGCCCCTGCCTCATCAGAGGTTTTCTTCAGCTCCCCTCATTCCTCTCGTTCATCGTCCCCCTCTCATAGCCCATCCTACCTGCGGAGGCTGAGCCCGGAGGCTCGGATGGACGAATCAGAGCAGAACGCTCAGCCTCTCAATTTATCATCCGGGCACAGGGAGCGAGCCCAGGCCCAGGCCTCGCCCCTCGAGAGGAGGAGCAGCACCAATGGACTTCCTCCCAAAGCTCGAAAACCCAAAGGTCTGGAAATCTCAGCCCCTTCCATACTGCTTTCAGGAAGTGACCTGGGTTCCATTGCCCTTAACAGCCCTGCACTGCCCTCAGGGTCGCTCACACCAGCCTTCTTTACTGCACAGGTAACACACACCCATACACACACACACAGTTCCTGTCTCCTCTCATACACTGCCAAACAAATACCAACTGTATAGTTTTCTACTCCTATACCCCAAGTTAAGATATTTTAGGGGAAATAGGTAAATGGTAGGCAGAGCTTTAAAAAGAAGGAGAGAGCGCAACAGGAAGAGAGAGAAAGAGGGAGAGAGAAAGGGAGAGAGGGTGGGAGGGAGGAGGAGGAGGAGGAGGCCTGTAAGTGAAGCCATATGCCTGTAATCCTGCCCACTACAGTGGAGTGACACACAGGACAAGGAGAGAGTTGGAATTGATTTCATATGTCTCTCAATGGCCGGAAGCTGGTAATCCAAGGTCGCTGACCTCTGAGGAGAAACACGTTCATATACATATTTTCTCTCTCTCTTTCTTTCTCTTAAAATGTACAGTTAGAAAAGAAACTGTTGTTTCACAAGGCCCCGTTGCTTAAAAAATAATCACCAAACAGTGTAATGAGTATAGTGATCTTAGCCCATTAAACTCTCAACAAATCACTCATTTTAAGGTATATTATTCAGTAAATACAGTGAAACTAATAGAAAAGGTGTGTAGTTACGAGAGTGAGGAATGTAACGTCAGAGCCCACTGACAGATCCTGAGAATTTAAGTGGTTAACAAGGGCTCAAAATATTGATACAACGATATATATTTTTAGTTATTTCTAAATGATAATTGTATTGATACAGTAATATATGTGTTGATATTTTATGCGAATTAATTTTAACTGCATTCATGCTTTGTCCTTAAAAGTGCACCAACATATTATTTAGCCTGTAAGAGGTTATTCATTCATGTAGGTGGCAGACGTGACGTGCTTTGTCTAGCTAGCTATTTGAAAGGTGGCGGAGCAACTACCAGCACCATCAAAGGTACCAGTGTAGTCAAGACTTGGACATGACGAATGCAGTATGACTATGACACTGAAGCTTATAAAGGCTCTTGTGTTTGTCATTTTTGTTATGATGTTACCAAGAAGCAATTTACGTTTACAATAAATAATTTCTTGGTACATAAAAAAAAAAAAATCTGTGCTGTATCGTTACAGCGTGCATCACATTGTGAATTCTGTATTGTGATGCGTATTGTATCCTGAAGTAGCTGCTGATACCCAGCCCTATTGTGACAATACTGTAGTAATCAGATCTGCATTCTGAACATCACGCAGCTCGGTTTCCATCGACTGAGCCGCAGCTTGTAGAGAGAGCAAGAAACACGAACTTTGATCCTTAGCGACACTTCCCCTCTCATCAAAAACAAGAACTATACACTCGCCCACACACTCACGGCCCACGGATAGTGACATTTCGCATATGTCTAACCAAAAGTTGAATCTCTCCTCACTGACCATGTGTGTGTGTTTTCTGTCTATTGCCTGTAGACTCCCTCGGGTTTGCTGCTGGCTCCAAGTCCTCTCCTCTCCTCTATTCATTTCTGGAGTAGTCTGAGTCCAGTCGCTCCTCTCAGCCCAGCACGACTACAGGGACACGGCTCCCTTTTCCAGGTACAGACTACACACAGCACTCCAATAAAAGGCTTAAGCTTCATACACATTAATGAGGGAAATTGGAAGAATTTAAAGTGGTAGATTTAAGATAGAGAATGCTGGGTACAATGTGTTTGTGTGTATGCTGGTGGCTCCGTGTTTGAAATTAGGGGAAGGCATTCATTATGAAGACAGAGTTATCTGTATTTCCTATCATGAGCACTGGGCAGATGATCAGAGCCTTTTGCTTTATGTCTGGACGAGTAGACGAGTGAGTGTGTGTGTAATGTTCTTGTATGAATTGTCCTTGTGCATTCGAGTGTTTAAACGTGAGTGAGGATCAGTGTGTGTCTAGTGCCGTGTATGTACTTTTGCTCAGGGAGTGTGTTCCTGTTTGGTGTCGTGTTTCACTGCTCATGTGAGGGAGAGGGGAAATCCTGTGGATACTTCCTGTTCTGGCTCAGGGGAGACTGTGTGTGTGTGCGCTTATGGACATGTTGCTTTGTGAGGGGTAGGGTGTGGCTCTACTGCAAACAGCACAACAGGAAGCAACTCAGGTAACCAAGGCAACCTTCTTGACAATGCTAGTGACAGTTAATAATATGTACTTCCGCTGCACTATACCCCACATATGCGCACATGCACGCACGCGCACACACACACTTCCTCCCCAGGCGATAGCACAGGGAGTTTTCTGGCTGGTCACATGATTGTTTTACTGCTCAGTCATTGGCTGTGGTGGAAACCTGGCTTGGGTGTTTTTTTTTTCTTTCTTTAAAAAAAATCTGTTCCCTTTTTGCGTTTCAGTTTTCATTTATTCTTAGTGTCTTCCTCCACATTATTTTCCTGCCTACGTTTTTTTTTTTGTCACTCTGGGAAAAGGATTTACTTGTGTATCTATGTGTGTTAGGGATTGGAAATAAGCTACAGATGTTTCCTCTCCGCGCTGGATACAGAGGGGTGGGGGGTTGCAGCTTCCTGTTAAAAGTGTGTTGGGGGGGGGATAACTGAAAAAGACTGACTGTGTGTATGCTCGGCTCTCTCATAACAGGAAGTTCCTCTCCTAGCATTACCATGATGCATTAGTGGTCATGAGGGGCTGGCTATTAACATGTTTGTGTGTATACGAGACTGAGAAAGCTTCTTGTTCAGAGAAGGATCCGGTCCTGTTTGTGTAGTTAAAGCACAAAGAAACTACCTGCAGTTGCAGTCATACGTGTATCTAGGTTTGTTTTTTTGTGTGTACCAGTTTTTCAACCCATTAACAAACATTTCATGAGGCATATCCTTCTATAATCGGCGTACCTCGGTTTCATTGTATAGTCAGTAATAAAAATCAGTGTGGGCGCACAGAGGAGTTGCTTTTTTGGTGGGTATTGTTGAGCTTCCGAGTTGATTTAATCTTCGTGATTGTGTATTTCTCTCCGTCTTTCTACAGTTCCCTACTCTGCTGAACGGACATCTCCCTGTGCCTCTCCCCCACCTGGACTCTGCTTCCTCGCTTCTTCTCTCCTCCAGCGCTCCGAAATCCTGATTCCAAACCCCTCCCTTCCTACAAACACACACACATTAATACTTGCTAAAAAGTCAAGGTTGCACTACACCTTCTTGTGGTTATATTTACCACAGAAATAATCACAACCGACATTTTATAGAAAACAAAATTACTATTTTTTTTATTTTTTATCTTTCTCGACCAAAACGCTGGGCTGTATACCAAACTGCTCATGTGGTAGGATTTTATTGTGCCAAAGAAAGCAAAATGGCACTAGTGAGCTGTTGGAAAAACTCAGCCTTAGAATGTATAGCTTCATCCAAAGCAGTCTTTTTTTTTGATAACTCAGAGATAAGACACATATGCAGCAGTTCTAGACCATAACAATACACATAATCTTGCATCAACACAGAGGTCACTATAAAGTTTGGTGCATCACCACCCCACATATACTATTGAATTCTAGACAACACACTCCTATCAGTCACACATTTTTCTCCTAATTTTAGCCAGTTCCCACCCATTAGCCTGTTCTCCTCAACCTGTTAAAGCAAAGGCTGACACGTGCTTCCTCCACCGCATCTTTTTGAACTGCTGATAATGCAATATCACAAGGCAGCTGAACGCACTTGGAGGAAAACACTATCTGCCCAATTCTGTATAAATGAGCTCATTGACGTTGGAAAGAGGCACGTCATCATGCTCCCAGGCATGGACGGCTGTGGCATCGTTGGGATTCGAACTCGCAATCTCCCGACAATAGGGCGAACACTTACAGCCTATCACCGTTGGTCCTTTTAGCAGTGTTTGCTTCTCTCGGGTCCATTTCAACATCCACCCAGTTCAGTGAAGATCGCACACTTATTACAATCTGTATTAGAGGGATCTTAAAATTTTCATAGTTTTTATTGTTTTTGTAATCTTTTTTCTGAGGCTGTGAATCAGGTTCTCTTTTGAATTTGTCTGGTATTGTATTGTATATTAATGTATTATATGCACTGTGCTTTAAACTACCGGCTGTGCCTTTTTTCCGTGTAGGAATGTGTATATGTATTATTTTCCTGCTTAAAAAAAAATTCAAACAAAATGTTTTGTAATAGACGAATTCCATTACCATATTGGAAAGAAAAAGCATTGTAATAGCTTTGTAATTTTTCATTACGGAATTGAAAACAAAATGTATTCTCATATTAATTTTATATTTTTTGCTTTCTAAGAGTCAAGGAAATGTGCCTGTTTTAAATAAAAGGAAAGCATTGAATGCTGTGCATCGGCCCCTTCTGAAATTTGTGTTTCAAACTTAATATCGTCGCTGTCCAATGAAACACGTGCATCTCCACTTTTTGCGTTTTTATCATATATGGAATGTGGGC
>JAOUQW010000014.1:7296309-7314681 GCA_028565825.1 Olivaichthys viedmensis
TCATCATCATCATCATCATCATCATCATCATCATCATCACCACCATCACCACAATCATCTCCATCATCATCATCATCATCACCATCATCATCTCCATTATCATCACCATCATTATCATATCCATGATAATGGAGTCAATGGATCCAGTGACAATACTGGATATGCAGTCTGTCAGAGTGCTTAGGGCTATAGTGCTATCTGACTCAACAGATATGTAAAGCTGGGTGTTGTCTCCGCAGCTATGGAAGTTGACGCCATATGTGTTAATAATATGACTGATAAGATGGCAGTATATATACAGAGAAGAGACTGCGCTACATTGACTATGTTGGTAACACATATCCACAAATCCTTCAATCTAAAAAAGTATTCACATTTCTAAAAGGTTGAATTCTACAGATTTAGAGATTAATTAACAAATAACTTTGACTAAAGAATTCATGAAAGCATTTTACAAAAATACGTGTTTTAAATAAACGTTTATTGACTGTCCCAATAACTGCCCTTAGACTTCCATTATAGGTGAGGTTCTTTGCTCAGAAAAACATCATTGTCTGTGGTAATCTCCTGTACGCTACAGATGTATTGAGATTAGCTTGAAAAACGCTGTAGTCTTACTTTAAGCAGCTCTGGTGAGTCAAATTGTTCGCCAGAAGCTCACTGATGCAGTGGAAAGAGGGACAGAGGACAGAAAGGGAATCTCTGAGAAAACCATCTATCTCTGGGAGTAATATTTCCACATGCTGTGTTTTTGTACTAAGACCTGTGTGTGTGTGTGCGCGCGCTGGGATGTGTGTGTAGGACGCTACTGCTCCCGACCTCATGCAGACTACAAACCAAAGAAAACACCTGATAGCATCCAGACATGAAAGATGCCATTTATACAGCAAGAAAAACAAAACCTCATACTCATGCACACACTACAGTAGAGTACAGTACGGCTCAATTAATGATGCAGTTTTAGGGGCGCATTATGAAAATGATAGACCATGAAAGCTTTTCCCTTTTAGGTGTGGAAGTGTTGAGAAAATTAGAATTTAGGACAGTGTCGTATTCAAGTTAATGACTAAGGAAAATCCAATCATGCCATTTATTTTGTTAGTTAAAAAAGTACACTGACATGAATAAACAGCCTGTACCAGAAAATACATTAATATATTCTGATCAGTGCTGGGCAAATCATGCACTCTGTCTTTTGGCCTCTCTCTCTATCCTTATTCTCTCACAGCCAGCATCTGTTTTCTGTCTTAATATTTCTCTCTCTTTTACTCTCCCTGAATGAACATTCACCTTGTGAAAGCAAAGTATGGAAACAATGTTGAAAATTATCTGTGATAATCTGATTTGTATGTATGTAATTGTATGTTACTTTACATGCGCACACACACGCCACACTCTGGTGGCTTTAGGGCAAGAAAATACTTTCCGTCACTCTGTCTTGGTCTGGAAATTGTTAAATACTGCCATGTGAGTACCTGCTCTCTCTCCACACACACACACCGAGTCCTTTTTTAAACCTGGCGATTACACAAGCATTTTGGCATTTAAGTTTTGTTACTTTTAAACCTGGAGATTGTGGTGTATTATTTGCATTATAGCACAGTTTTATCTGAGTATGTAGTATATTCTGAAGTGGCACAGCCTAAATTACACATAGCTACATGCAGAATTCATATTGCACTTAAACACACAGACACACCGCTGATACATTATCCATGAAAACTCTAATCTGATTATGCATTATCTAATTAAACCATGCTGAAAGATACTAAATTAACACCAAAGCATCATACCAAAGGTTTTATATACACACACACACACGTCAAGTCTTCTTGCCAGGTGAATATTAGTTTTGTTTCACTCTTTCATTGGCTTCCTCCCTCAGTCCCTCTCTCGCGCCTCCTGTGTCCCCTGGTCCGATGAAATTGCATCTCGTCCCATCCCTCTCTCCCGCCCTTACTCCCTCCTCTTCTCCCTCTCTCTTGCACCCTTGCACCCTCGGCCAGGTCTGACTGCTGCGGTTGTGCTACCTGCAGAGAAAACACTTTCACACACTCTGCCTGAGCCATGGCCCGGCTGCACATAGTTCTGCTGACCCTGCTGGCCACAGTCCTCATCCTAACTGGTAAGTGCCTCATTTGGGGTGTGTGAGAGGATGGATGGGTGTGTGTGTGTGTGTGTGTGTGTGTGTGTGTGTGGAAAGGATGAGTTACAAAGTAAATTCTTACTCACATAGCACCTTTTATACATTAATTAAAAAAGAATAACATAAAAAAACAAACTTTTTATTTTTTATTTTATATAATTAAAAAATGTAAAAATACAAAGATAAGGACATTAATTTTATATACAGAAATACAATTTCTAGAAATAACATTCAAGGATGATTATTACAATCATAATAAATAGGAGTATTTGAACAAAAACAGACAAAAGTAAAAAAAAATAAAAATCCAAACTAAACTTGTATTGTTTAAGCTTTTTGAGCAATTTCTTATGTCTGATGAATTTTTTGTGGTTGGAAGTTCATAGCATTTGGACATAAAAACAGAAAGCAGTCTCAGTACCTCTTTTACGTTTGTGTCCATATCTGCTGCATTTTGCTGAGCCATGGAATTTTTTTGCTTTGAAGGTCTGAGCTAATTTATTTAGGCATAATGCAAATCTTATGTTTATAGTGTAAATTGTCACTAACATTTGTGCACTCGTGCAACTTTTCAAAACTCTAATGATATGTCATATGTCTAGTCCCCTTCATAAAGTTTCTGAAATCAATATTTGCAGCTAAAACCTTCTCCCACTGAACTTTTTCCCTTCCTCCTCCCTCCCTTCAGTGCTTTCTGTGGTAGAAAGTGCAGCAGTGAAGGATGGAAAAGACAGTGAACCTCGGGGTGAGTTCAACACAAACACACACACACAACCTGTATGTGGTCTTGGGTATTTCTTCTCTAAATCACTCTACCCTATAGGATTATCCAAGAAGATTTTCATGCCAGCATCAGATGCATCAAAGTTTTTCAAACGCCGTGGCCGCAGATCCCTGAAATCATACGCAGAGTATGTTGGTGAGTCTCACAAAAGCTGTGTCTGGTGTCTAACAAAATACTGTTAAGCATCCTTTTAAACCTACATTATCCAGCCTTTTCTACAATGTACGCAGTAGTTTGATGGTGAAAGGAAAGGGTCCACACCAACAAACTGGGGCTTCCTAATTTGCTCGATAGCTGTAGCTTTATACGAATCAAACTGCATTTCTCTCACTCAAAAAAATTGAGAGGTTTTGATGCTCCAAATACAATGTGGAGTTTCATCCCGCAAATGGCAGGTCTGATAAATTGCACAGATCACATGTTGTTAGAGAAACTGGCTTCTTTGACCACTCATCCCATGACATGAATTACATTCAGTAGCTAGAGGCTGCCATTTTAAGTAAGGGGAAGCATTTACGGCTACTTTACGATCAGTCATTTTGAGCTCTGGGGGTCATGATGTAATGGTCAGGCAATAGAGCAAGTGTGTGAACAGTTTTACGCTTGTGTTTACAGACTTTGTGGATGTTGGTTGTGGTAAGAAAACATAAAAGGATTGAAGGCATAAAAACAGTAGCACACTTGAAAAGGATGGCCATGAGGATCACAAGGACAGCATGGAAATGCTGTTTTAGCAGGAACGAGGCCAAGCACACATACACACACACACGAGCCACCTCGTCACTCGTGCAGGGAAAAGTGTTTTGATGATTTTTTTTTTCTTTTCTTTTTCAAACCAGCATGTGTATAAGTGTGTGTGATAATGCTGCAGAATGCAGACTGGAGGAAAAAAAGCAGCTGGAGCTGAAAGTGGAATGTGCAAAGACAGGATTGCAGTTAACCTCCTTTCCACAAACAGAGAGAGAAAACAAAAGACAGATTAATACTGTCCTTAAAGTCCTTAAAGTCAGAACAATTTTTATAATATTTGGGAATATCTCACATTCCAGCAACTGTCAATAAAAAAAATCTACTTGGAGGAGAAACTCCAGTTATAGTGTAGGCACTGGCTCTGTTAACGAAAGAAAAACAAATTATGTGGACCACCAGCATCCAACCAATCAGGAGAAAGCATCTCTAGTTGCCTGTCAGTTTAACGAGCGGTCCCTCTTGCACTAGCATTCAAGCGTTCTAAGCCCCAGGGGGCGTGCATGCATGCGTTTGTGGATACGGCTTTAAAGGAAACACTGAAGGGAGGGGTTCTTCTAACTTCCACCAAAATTGCTGACTATACCTTTAAGGTTAGATTATTCAAGAAGTGCATATTCACAGAGAAATAATAGAGCAGGGTACCAGTGTTCAATGGAAATGCATTAAGTTTCAAGAATTAGAGACAGGTTAGAGGTGGCTAAAACAGATATCTTCAAGCAAGCATATATTTATATGTTCGTGTTACTTTTGACTATCGAGATCAGATTTTTTATGGCGTCATGAGCCGACAGTCTGAGTTGTGATATAGCCCATCTGTAAAGTGGAGTGACAATGTTATGTGTGCATTTCAACTGGATAAAGTTAAGCGTGTCATATTAGTTGCTTCGTCTAGCCGGCTGACGACAAAATGTCTACACTGACAATCATGCTTGACTTTGGTTTGCCAACAATAGTTGAAACAACATCCAACATTTGCTCGATTTAAAAACCCCCAGACATTCTGATTTTAGAGTTGATCTAGAAGCATCATTAAATATGCAATTTTAATGAATAAATTATTTATACAAGTTGTTCTCTTCTGCAATTAATGATCCGGAGGGGTTGTTCTATTTGTTATAACTAAGGTTATTGCTTAGTTTTTCTATAGTTTATGGGTGTAATTTAGCCCGTGCCAGTTCAGTTTACCCTCAACTCAAATGCCAGTAAAGAAATTGTAGTCAAGTTAAAT
Source organism: Olivaichthys viedmensis (assembly GCA_028565825.1). NCBI lineage: Eukaryota > Metazoa > Chordata > Actinopteri > Siluriformes > Diplomystidae > Olivaichthys > Olivaichthys viedmensis. The sequence goes on from JAOUQW010000014.1 coordinate 7,301,218, forward strand.
TAAAGCCAGCCGTAGTGTGTATGTAGAGTCAAAGGACAATACTTTCTTTCCCTGCAGCGGAGCAGAGGATGCAGTTGGCTGCCACAGAGCGCAGGAGGGAGTACTATGAGGAACAGAGTAACGAGTATGAGAACCATGTGGAGGAGACGCGAGATGGTAAGACGTGTCTCTTGCCATGATTATTTTGGCTCCAGAGCTATATAACAAAAAATTTAAAAAAAACAGGCTGCTGCTGCCTGGGGAGTAATCAACAGCCGATGAATGAAATAACACACCAAACCCGCTGTGTATGACAGTGTAGGACCTAAAAAATTACAGCAACCTGCAATACCAAAATCTAATTCATAATAGTAATAATAATCTTTTTGGGTCGAATACCTAAAAGTGCTTAACATGGAAAGATTAAACAAAGTATTCATGATAAAGCCAATTAATCATTAATGAACTGACTACAATCATTCATGAATTAGCTACAAATCATTAATAATTAAATAAAAGAATAGGTCAGGTTAAACGAGTATGTTTCTAATTTGGGTTTAAAAACACCTATTGAGTTTAGGAGTGATGTAAGAAAAACATCTTCCACTGGATGAGCTACGAGTGATTAACAGTAGACCTGCCTTAGCTGAGTGAAGTGCTCTGATGGGTTATACTGCTTCAGGAGATCAGTAAGATACGCCGGAATTAAACAATTTAGAGCTTTAAACGTCATAAGCAGGACTTTGTAGTCAATGCAGAACTTAAAAGGGCAGCCAGTGTAGCTTGAATAAGACTGGAGTAATATGCTTTCATTTTTTGTAAGGATGGAAGCTGCTGCATTCTGAACTAGTTGACGCTAGTGCTAGTACGTACTAGTTTCCCAATGTCATGTAGGGTTAACGTCTTATTTTGAATGTATTTTTTAATTATTTATATTTACAACTTACAAAGCCAAAAAAGACTAGCGTGGAAAAACGAACAGAAATCTGTAACAGAAAAAAAAAAACAAAACGGCTTACTAAAGTCGTGCCTGTACTCTTTCTCTTTTTCCATTTTCAGAGCAGTATGAAAGGACCCGGGAGAAGACAGAGCAGTGGAGGGAGTATCACTATGACGGGCTCTACCCACAATACCCTCATCACCGGCCCTACGTCTGAGCATCTCAATACCATACCTCGCATGAATGAGTCTCACTCAAAAATGTAGCAACATACAGAATGAGTTGGACGCTTAATTTTTTTTCCTGAAATTTATTTCATTTGCACTTTATATCTTTAATATCTTGTAAGTGCAATGACATCAAAATGTGGCAAATTAATACTGATTGTATTTCCTTTAAACGATCCGATTAGGTTATATTCCTTCTAAACTTGCATTCCATCATCCTTTTGTATTCCAATTTTTATCCTTAAAATAAAAATTACTGGATGGTGGGTGAGAAAAGTAGCAATTTATACTATTATTTGGATCGTCTCAGTTAGTGCCCTAACAATTACATCACATATCCAAAATTTTTGGAATTAGCCTGGGATCTGATCATTTGTAAAATAATTTGCCTGCCACAGGGTTCCTACACATTTTCCATTTAAAAATTCCATACTTTTCCGTGGATTTGTCAGTTCGTTATACTTAAAAACGAACGAAGGCGGATCTATCAGTACTTTTCAGTCACATATGTGTATATATGTATATAACTTTTAAACTAACCCTTTAGCCAGAAACTAAAAAAAAAAAAAAAAAATCATAGTTACAAATATTATAAGTAAAAAGTATAAAACATTAAATTGAGGACTGCAGTCTTGCTTTTCATTCTCTATCATTATTTTAACCAACTTTAGTATTTGGTGTTGGTTTGCCAGTACTCTAATATTTACAATTTCCCCATTCTGAGGTGTGAGGTTAATGCTCATTAGGGTTAGCATGCATCATTAGCTTGCATGGTTTGAGGCCTTGCTCGCTGTTTTTTCACTACAGCCAGATTGGACATGCACACTTATGCAAAAACAGCCATTGGCTGTACCTAATAATAAAGAATTTATGACCTTGGGTATAATAACAAAATCAATCACACAAATTGTGAATAATGAATAGTATAAAAAGAAGCAAAAGTCTGGAAACAAAAGACCTACGCAGGAACCCTTTCTGCTGCATGAATAAAGAACGGTCTGACACCCAAAAGACAGACTCAAACCACAAGTGAATGAAAAAACAGAGGGACAGTGGCAGGAAAGAGAAAGTATGCAAAATATGCACAGCTGTATCTTATATACAGTTCTAGTTGTATTGACACACCACTGTAAGAGACAGCAGATCTGTGCTTGAAGCAAAATCAAGCCCTAAACATTCCAGAATTTAAAGCTTTGACATTGAAATGGGGCCATTTTGCTGAAAGATTTACGGACGCCTGAAGTTCAGCACTTCCACCGTCCCCTAACAACCACATGGATGACAGGCAAGAAACTAAAATCGCTTCTGATCCTTTAAGTTGAGACACGCAAAGGCAGTAAAAGCACCCTGGGATATGAAAGGGGGTACTTTTGCTGTCACAGTCAGTTCATACTTACTCCAATCAATTTATTTTAAAGCAATTACAGAACGGTATGTGAGCACTGGAGCTAGTTTAATTTAGGCACTGTACCACAGCCACACTTGATACAAAATTCATAAGTGAAATAAGAAAAATTGTTTAAAATAATTTGCATTATAAAATGTATAACATACACACAAATAAAAGAGACCAAGACAAATAGTTGGTGCTACCCTTCCCATGAGATAAGAGCTGTTGCAAATCATTTGCAACACCTTATATTGGTACATTAAGCTTTCTTTACTGTACTCCAGCTTCCTGTGCTGATCTGAAAATCTGTAAATTAACAGCAATTCAGTCTCAGCCTGGCTCAGGGAAAATTGAGAGGCTTCAAGTTTCATAATTTTGCCTTGCAACAGAAAACTCCCTGAGCAGTGTCTGAGTCTGGTGGACCGAGTCGGATAGCAGGAAGGCTGCTGGCTCTATTTCATACTGTTAAGGAATTTGGAGTGTTCTTCACCACGCGGCAGCAGCAGCTCTCCTCCAATCTTCGGCCCGTTCTTTTCCTAAGGGAACGAAAACAGACAATGGACTGTTAGCAGGCATGTCAGCGTGTCCAGTGGACATATTAGATATGGTCAAAAGACATACCTGGGGGACTCGTGAAAGTGACACCCCAAACCCAGAAGTTGTTTTCTACCCTTTTCCAAAGCCAGAAGAAATTTAAAATAAAAGGCGAGTGATTTCATCTGCTGTTTAGTTCGTTATATGAGCTGGGATTGACTAATTAATAAACTGAGTATATGAAAATACTCCTGTAAACCTTCACAGCCTTTACAACCCAAACTTAGCTAAAGGTAGCTGGCATGCTAAATGTTAGCAACTTGCCTTTGCTGAACCATGCAAATATTTGTTTACTTAAAACATGTTGATGTAAAGCCGCTTTATGTGGATTGTTCAGCCAAGACTAAACTTTAATACTGCTTTTCCCATATTAGCAGTACACTAACTTTATCAAGTAGACAAAGTGAGTTTGTTTGACCAGCTCAAGCCAATTCCTTTTTTTCCCCGCAATCATTCTTCTGTTGAATTATTTAACGTTGTTTATGTATCTTTCTTACGCGTGCTGAACTCTTATGCGCCTTGCTATCGGCTTCTACCTAAAATCTTTCCTAATCCCCAAAAACCGATATATTACATCTTACGAAGACAATTTAACTCAATAACTTCAGCCTCCATTTTTCAAAAGCGTGACCTATATTACAGTAACCACGTGTTTGCAGGGCTTGGGATCGGTCAATTAAAGCCAAAGTAAAAATGCGTCCCCCAAACGGCAAACGCATTGAAAGCATTAAACATTTCACAGTACCTTTAACATGCTGTCTCTCTCCCACTTGAACATACCACAATTGCTGAAATAGAAGATGCAGAAGGCAATTTAAAAAATAAATAAATAAATAAATAAATAAACAAACAAACATATTTAAAAATGGGAGGAAGAGTCAAGCTGCAGCTCCTCCGCCTGCTTACCTGCAGGCTACGGTGGGGAAGCGGCTCAGGCTGATCTTCCTCTGGCCGCAGGGGCATTTAAAGAAGCGCTTGATGGCGTCGTGCCACTGGTAATCATGTTTCTCTTCCACGCAGCGCTCAGCCGGTTTAAAGTGCGTGTATTTACACTGCAGAGCAGAACAGCTGATTAACCACCGCAGATGTGTGCTGACACCCAGTATCTATGTAACGCATAGCATTTTAATCTTCAACCTAAATTGGATCTACTACATCTGTAGCGAATTATCACAGACAATCATTTTGACACCGAGATAAGAATGGAAAACCGTTTACTCGAAACTCACTTATAATGGAAATCTAAGGGCAATTGCTGAATTATGTCAAGATCTGTTTATGCAAAAGATATTAAATTCTAAATCTATATATTTAATCCTTTCAGAAATGTATCTACATTTACAGAGGTAAAAATTTTAGGTTATGCATTATCTACGCAGTAAACATGGAAGTGCCTTCGGGAAAGCACAAGTAACTGGAATTATGTGGTAAGACATTATCTTATGTCTGTCTCATCCTAAGACCTCAATTGTTAGACTGTAATGGTTGTAGTTTTGAATTCACGTTATATAGTTGTGCATTTTAAACATTTATTGACAGAATTCAAGTGAACAGGTTTTTTCGTTCTTTGCTCAGTACAGAGAATCGTTTAGAAACTGTCTGTGGTAATCGTGCATATGCTACAGATGCGGTTGACAGTGTTCCTTTAATCAGATAAAGTTTCCTCATCTAGATAGCCTCTCTACCTGACAATAACATCTTGAGTGGGTGAAAGAACTATGGTCAGGATGGGCCACATTAGTGGTCCTTTTATCATCCTCATGTTGACTTTGTGTACACACACACTTGTTGCTTCTAAGAGGAGCAGCCATAGCAGTATAATGAGGCAGGACTAATGATTCAGAGGTATTTGACAAGAATTAGCAAGAGGCAAGCAGATGGATATGCACCAAGCCACAGACTTTGAATCATTGCTTACAGTTTTACAGGTGACTGCTCGACACTTCATCTCTCTGATGCTCTTCATCTTCTCTTCCAACTTCTCCTTCTGCACCAGCGGCTCAAAGTAGTCCTGCATGGCCTTCTCTTCCACCTAAAGACATAGCAGTGTTGGGTTCAAATACAAGCAACCCATTTACAGAATTTTACATTCAAAATCTAAACCATTTTTATACCCATATGCATGCAATGATGCATGCATCAGCGTTATTTATATTTGTAATTAACTAAAAACTAACTAACTTGAAATGAATTAAGAAAAAAAAAATGCAATCATGTCACTGTACATATAGTATAATCAAGTTATTTTGTAGTGAAGTACTTAAACATAAAAAGAAAAAAAATCTATGTTAAAAATGGTTAAAAACGCCAGTTGAATAAATTTAGTATTTAAATGCATTTGAATATTAATGAGCCTATAATTTTATGCTGCCACTGACAGAACAAACATGAGCACTAGCACTAGATTTACATTCCATTTCTTAGGCTACCTGAGATCCACGCAGAAAACTTCCAACTCGTCTTCACACAGGAATTATTTTTATTTTAACCTCTTCTACAAACAGTTGGTCCAAATCAGTGGCCTCCTATTCACTATATATACTCACTACATATGGTATAATGTAGAACCTACAAAGTGCACTACATGCCAAATTAGATTCACGTAGCTGACGCACATAAATATTGGTTCGCTAAGCGATAGTTTCTTGTAGCGTTAAGTTGTATTTTTAATTTTGTATTTTAATGTCAACATTCCATTTTCATAAAAATTTACATATTGCCACCCATGCTCAATAGTTTGCCCTATGAGGTAGACAAGCGACAGAGCCACACCATAGATTCACATTGTAACAAATTAAGCTATAAGCCTGTTTTTTTTTTTTGTCAGGCCAAAAAAAAAAAAAAAGTGAATTTCGAGTAGCATATTACTAACCAATTAGGTGGTTACATAACAAGTGCTTGATAAGTCGACTACTTGTGCCCATCACTACTTCACACACATGCACACACCCACCTCCCCCATAATCCAGGAGTTTGTAGACTTGGCATTCAGAATGCGCTGAAACTCCTCAGATTGCATATATTCTATTTGTTCACGCCTCTTCTTCTGAACTGGCTCTTGCTCCTCCTCCACAACGGTCTTCTCACCTGCAATCAGGCAGGACATAACGATCAGCGTGAGCTCAGGATTTGCCTGTAACCATGGCAGAACAGTAACAATGTGCGCTAGGCTGCAGACCTTCGGGTAAGGCGAGACTGCATTCCACACGGGCCGTGATGTCACTGCTCTTGGGTCTCTTGCGTTTCACAGCGTTAGGGTCATCTTTAACCAAGGCCTTTCCTTTGGCCTGGAGCTTTCTTACTGCAGCCAGCTGAGAAAGAAGACAAAAGGAAACAGTCAATTCTACGGGCTCACAAATGTACAAGGTCATCTTCAGAGCCAACCTTTTAGTGAAATGAAAGCATAAAAAAAGAAAAGAAAAAAGTCAAAATCTGAATACTAAAAAGAGAAACAAATACCACCATAACAAATTTATACTCGAGTATTCGAATTATTCAAGCCAGCCCTAATGTCCATAACATAAATTCCCTATACCATATCAAAAAGGAAAAAAAAATAAAATAATAATAATAATATTTTCTTTTTTAAATAAACATGCAATAGCCAGTCATCAACCAAACAACGATGCATCTTGGTTTGCTCATGACGCTGCCTGCAGCTAATAACCTTGTTCCCTGTAAACTTTACTTTTTGTAATGATGGCAGATAAAAATATGAAAATGGATGAAGGGAGCTACATACTTTAACAGCCGAGAGGCTTTTTGAGGAAGGAGGTGGCGACATGTCCAGCAGAATATCGTCACCTTCTGTGAAGCCTCGCCCCAGGGTGGGTGCAGGAGGGCTGGAGAGATGAGGTTTAGGTGGAGAAGAGCCTTTGGGAACCTTTGAAGCTGATTTCGGTGAGAGCAGACCTGTCCTGTTTATGGAGGGCCTAGCTGGAACCACAGCACCCCCTGTGTTTTGCAGGACTCTGAGAAACAGAACAAAAAGTCAATGCAACTATTCAACACATTTAATTCTCCCCATCCCTCACTCTCTCTAACACACACACACCTCTTCTGGAGGTCCTCTGCCCTCTTCTGCCTGACCTGGAGCCTTTGCTGGTGAAGTGTTTTCTGTTGCTTGAGGAGCTCAGTGGCAGAGATGGACTGAACCGATGATCCAGAAGGTTCTGCGTTAAACACACAGCAGGAGTGGGACCCATGAGTATTTAAGTAATAACATTTGTGTTTTCGGTTAGTGCGCGAAATCAAAAACGCTCCAATCCAATAGCGCAGAGAGAGGGAGGAGTCTCAGACACACACACTTCTCCCACTCTTTTTGTGAAATCCTTTTCCAGAACTTTTATACATGACAGTTATTGCTCACAAAAGAATGACTCGCATCTGCTGACATCCTTAACAATACAATCCTTATTGATCCCTTAATCATCCTTTAATCACAAGCGCTACTGAAATAGTAGAAGCAAAGTAAACAAGCTTAAAAGTATGGCCAACGTTAAGTTTATTCAAAGCCCCAAATCTGGTCAGAACTCCAACTATGCAGCCCCTTGGTCAGGTCTCCTTTGCACCAAATCTGGTAACACACAGGTAAAAAATAAAGTTGGGCAAACTGACTCTGCTGGGTGCTTGGATCTAGATAGTTTAATATGTGTATGTGATGTCGGCGGAGGAGAAAATACACTAAAATATGCAATCTCAGTGGCTTAATATCCCAACTTTTAAATTTTTAGGGCCTTGCTAATATTTTCTGGACATGTTATCCATTTTCTCACTGTCCATGTGTTTTCTAGAGCTGTAAAACTAGTCAATAAATTCACTGGTATTTTACAAAGCATGAGAACCCTGACATATCTGACACAGGCTGCAGCACAACAGCACCCAGAGAGAGAACACACCTTTAGTTTTGCATTCTGGATGACAGTTATTTAACTTAATTATTAACTGTAATATACATGACTAGCTAAATACAAAATCATAGTTAAGGCTATTTTTTGAAGCAGTTTTGTGTTACCAACCAAGCTTATTACCGTTCCTCTTAGTTTGTCCTAGGTGCTTCTTTATATTAAGAGCTCCTGGTGTAGGCATGGTCATTAAGCCTCTGAAGTCATCAGAACATCCCATCACCTCACCTGAACCAATGGCTACAAAAGGCAGAAAAGAAAATTAGAATGCAGGCAGTCACACAACCTTCATTGTCCCCAAAATCCTTCCCTATATATCTAATCTTTTCCATTAAGTTATATACACACACAATCAGGTACACCTACCTTGTATCTACATTCATGGGCCATTTTATTAGGTACACCTAACATATAGGTGCACTTTGTATGTATATAATTAACAACTGTAGCCTAACTGTTCATATGTACAATTTGTACACACAGACATGCCACTACCATGCCAGTGTCACTGCGGTGTTGAAAATGGTTCACCACATAAATAATACCTGGTCAGTGGTGGTCTCTTTACATTAATGAAGTGGGTAGAGAGGGGGCTGGCAAATTGTGCATAGCAACAGATGGGCTACAGTCAGTAATTTTTTACCTACAAAGTGCACCTATAAAGTAGGTTTACCTGATAAAATGGCCAATAAATGTACAAGGAGTGTACCTAATAAAGTGCCAACTGACTATGTACATGTATAGACAAAGAGAACGTGCAGTACAACACTCCCATTCTTAAAAATATGCCACAGAAATTTGTATTTTCGCACCGTTTTTGTTGTTTGTTTAAAAACAGTTGGATGTGAACCGTTATTTTGAATGACATTCTTGCACTTTTACAACTCTCACTTATATGTATTTATTTCCTCGAAACACCTTTTCGAGACAGAGATGCAAGAGTGGCATGATGTCAACATTTATTAATAGAAATATATTAATATTTTCCTGTAAAATAAATCATTTCAGACACAAAAGACGCGTCTTGATATATAGATGTACTAGACAGGTGTAACTGGGTATAGTCACACTCTTACCAAGCTTTTTGTTAGGGATGGAAGCCAAAACTGCCTGAATTGAGGGCTGTTTTTTGGGCTGTGGGCCAGTCCTGTACACAAAATATGTTACAGTGATTACAGAAAACTAAAGCCTTTCAAACCACAAAGACTTTTTTTTTTTTTTGTAAAAGAATGGGTTAACTCACACTGACGGGGAACACGCGAGTGAAGACAGACCCCCATAGTGGAAGTCACTCCGGCATAGGCGTTCCCTTAAACTTCCCCGGCCTTTTCCTTTAGGGGCAGTGCCTGTGTAACTGGACTGAAGCTCGGCCCTCTTTGAGCTCATCTTCTTGTATTGAGCCTTAACATGGTATTGGCAGTACTGGCATTCATACTAGTGGAAGAAAGAAAAAAGAAAAAAAGAATACAAATACAACAGAAAATATAAAAATATTAAATGTTAGAAGAAGGAGACCCACCAAGTTAACTAGCTGTGTGCAGGAATCTCCATTCTTCTTTTTGGCCTTGCAAGTACCAAAATCCATGGCTTCCCCCAACACGAGAACCTTCTGTGGATGGTCCACTGTGAGGCAAACCTGTAGAGAGGACATTGTACTCAGATATAATGTAGCCTAAGACAAGAAAAAATAAATCTCATAGCAACGGCAAGCGTCAACAAACTTATAGAAGACGTACTACTAGTCGTGTTTCTATCCAGCTCTCAAGCTTAAGTAGATCCGGCTGCAAGGCAAATCACAGGTATGTATTCATGCGCTCGTTCTAATACGTTATTGTTTCTATAGTAACAACTAATTCACAGGTACTTGCATGGCATAATTTAAGCCTAACAATAAATGGATTAAAAATTGTTATTTAACGTATATTCATCGCTATGGTGACGCTTTCTGTAAGGTGAAGGTTTGTTTAACATTTATGGAAGGAGACTCCGTCGTCAGCGCTTTGTAACATTCAGAGATTCAAGTTTTACGCTGCAGGAAAGTCTTCAGGACAGAGCAGTTTGCACTTTGTGTTTTATCAGTAACATGACAAGCTGCATTTTTGGCTTGGTTTATTAACTTGGAGAGAAAGAGGGGAAAAAAAGAAACAAAAAAGACAGAGGCTGGTGAGGGAAAGACTGTTTATAGCTGTTATAACACAAGTGAGAACAGGAACTTACTCGTTTTGCGGACGTTCCACAACATTAAATGTAACTATTAAAAAAAAAAAAAATTTAAATAAAAATAAAAAAGTACGACGTGTCGCTCTTTAATAAATAAAAATGTGTAATCGTTGGGGAAATTCTTGTGGTATAAAAAGGAATAAAACATACAGCATCCATTGTATTTCTTGCATCGCATAGTTCTTCAAAATGATTCGTCAAGGGAATATGCAAAACTACAGCACAGAAATTCTCCACTCTGCAGTAGTGTACAACAGCTGGTGTCTCCATCGAGTGCTGAACCAGCAAGTGAGCAAAATCTAAATCTAAAATAAATAAATTATTTAACCTAATAAGTGACCCAGTGTCTTGCCATTTTCAATTCTATACTAGTTGTAGTAGTAAGGACAAAACCCTGACTCACCTCACTGGAGCCATCTTTGTTCTTCATTTGATTAGGGTTGAGAATGCCAATCACTGTTCCGGTGTCGGTCTTCCACAGGTCTGTGTGAACAGTCCCAAAAAGGAAGAGCGACACATTCATGTCCAGGTTATGAAGGTCATTCAGCTTCCAGATACTGAAGGTTTTTCCCTATGAAAATATACCGGTTACATATTCAGTGATTAAATACATAAATGGGTAATTCAGCTGCTTCAGGCATACTGATCATACAGTCACTATAGACCCTGTAGCCTGCAATGCTGCAGCTATTCAGAGGGTTCACTGCTTACGTTATTCTTGCTTTGTGGGGTGATTTTATTTATCAGCACAGCAAAAGTGACCCAGTCACTGTCTTCTAGATTTTCCCGGGCAAGTCGATCAGGCAACTGCGAGAGCCGGATCATTCTGCGGTTAGCCATTTTGTGTTCAATTACTACTGAGGACAGACGAGGGCTCCTAAAGAAGAATAACAGGGGATGAAGACGACGACGTCACGGTACAGAGGCATCACATACTTTAACCAAATGGCACTGTGAGAATCAATGTCAGTTCAGGTAAAATTATTTGATGTAGCAATTACTAACATTTAGCAATTATTTCTTCATGGAATTATATTATTTTTATAATAAACTTCCAGACAGCTAAAATGATTTTTGTTCATTCTTAAATAAAACAAACAGTCTGACAAAGGAAAATGATAAGGCTGAATATTGGCTACATTATAAAACACAAAACACACACCTAAGTCTGAGACCTGAGAATTTCTCCATGGTAACATCCTGAGTGACAGGTGACTGAGGTGTGGCCTGTCTTGCAATGGGAGGAGCTACACCAGCACTTTTGCTTGTTGTGGGTGACTTCATTGTGTTGTTGACTGTACTGCTACTTCTCATTGGCTGTGACGACTTGTCAGTCACACCCTGTCCCAACGGATTCTGGTTTTCCAAAAAGGCTGTAAAAAAAAAAAGAACTTGTTACTGTCTTCATATTTTGTTAACCTCCTTAACTGACAGAAGATAATATTAATTTAAAAATAAACAACCTTGCAGACTTCTAGGCAATGCCTAAATACACAAACGATAACCGCCTAACCTGCTTTGGGTTGGTGTGCACTCCTCTGCTTGTTCTGCAGTTTCCCAGTGGGCTCCGCTGCCGGTGGGGAGGACACTGTAGCTGCTCTATGGGGTGTCTTGCTGCTCTGGTTTGCTTGTAGTGCAGGTCTGCTGCACTGCTGGGCCAAAGTCAGAGTCTTGATGGTCCTCTGAGATGCTGGTGAACGTTTAGCGCTCGTCTGGCTCTGTGAGGAAGGGCTATTTTCTGTGTGTTTGGGCCCAGAGACACCGGCTCCTTTTTGAGACGCCTCCAGCTGCTGCTGTAGTTTTTGCATCTTCTCCCGCATGTTCCTTAACTCAGCTGATGTTAAAAACATCACCATCAACACAACATATACACTCACACATGTGACATAATCCAAGTACCACAAACCAGCAGAGGTTTGCATTCGATACTTCTAAAGCTCCCAAAATTAAATAAATTGTAGAACTCTCCACCGGACCGTGCTGTACGGCACACTACAGTTACTGAATCCAGAATACAGTGCCCATGAAACTAAGAGTTGTTTTCTGGAGGTTATGGGGTGGTGACTAGTGATGAGAATATAACACATATATCCAGGAGCGGTCACCGTTTCTGTGTCCGAGTCTCAAAATGCCGTTCCATCATGCATATAGAGCACATCATTAGTTTATACCCTATTAAGTGAGCATATATAGTGAATAGGAAGCTACTTACGATTTAACCTAACTTGAAGACGGCAGATTTTACTTGGATCACGGGTAAGAAATGTAAAAATCCAGCTAAATATCAGCGATAAGAAAACATTGATATTAAAAACAAATCCAAAACATTAAACTGCATGATAAAATTGTGACGTTGCCTCCTAAAGCCACGAAAAAGGGACATTTGAAAAGAGAAACTTTGGCAGACAGTCAATACACTACTACTGTGCCATAGTGTTCGGTAATAAAGCTGTTCCAGCCAGACACATTATCAGGACGATTCAGTGACAGTTGCATTTGAGAGATCAACGGTCTCTGGGTCATTTGTCAGCGTAGTCTGCCGTACCGCACAGCCTAGTCTATGTGTACGTGATTTAATCAGTAGCAAGGCAAAGGCTTTACTAATCTCACCCTCCAGGTCCTCTTTGGATTGGTTGAGTTCATCTGCCACTTCTGTGTCTAAACCCACCAAAGCGGCATCCTCTTCCTCCTCGTCCTCTGGCTCAGCATAACCTTCACCGCCTTCATCATCATCATCATCAAACAGACCATCCAAATTGTCGTCCCCTTCTCTGGGAGTGGAGGTCTCCGGATCCCGACCCTCTTCAAATAAGGAGAGCAGCGTGTCCAGGTTCTCGTCCGCGGCTGGCGGGGATCACAAATCACAAAGCGAGAATAAGTTGCGCTTTCATGCATGTTATAGCAGCAAGACATAAAAGAACGCAGCGATCCGAGACTTTATGCGGAAATACAGCTTACACCCATTAACAGTAAAGGACGTGAAATTTCATACACACGAGATGATCTTTTCCAGAAGGATGCCTTCATATACATCCTTTGTACACACAGATCTACGTGATTACATCTATATATCGGGGCAGTGGTGGCTCAGTGGTGGATCAGTGGTGGATCAGTGGTGGCTCAGTGGTTGGGTCACTGGGCTACTGATCAGAAGGTTGTGGGTTCAAACCTCAGCTCCGCCAAGCTGCCACTGTTGGGCCCTTGAGCAAG
>JAOUQW010000014.1:7356608-7373403 GCA_028565825.1 Olivaichthys viedmensis
AGCAAGAAAATGGAGGGGAAATAGGTGAGATGTGCCGGAAGATGCTCTTGCACTGGGGCTTTTTTACCTTCATCATAGCTTCATCAATGAGTTTTTATATATAAAAGTGCCACTCTCTGTATAAGTAGATAGGATAAGAAATTACGAACAGTGATGTTATGCATTATTAAAAATATAAAAACTCATTGATGAAGCTATGATGAAGGTAAAAAAGCCCCAGTGCAAGAGCACACAGCATGATTATCACCACTCATCGACAGAGTACACACGAATGGATTCCGGCGCTTCCAGAGGCACAGAAAATGTTTCCGTTAACTATTAATAGGTCTGGACTGTAATTTTTGAAAGTACTGAAAAATGAAGTCATTCAATTAATTTATACAAATTTGTTAAATACTCAGTACTGGGAAAGTTTTCCCATCTAAAATACCGATGTCAAGTCTGTGTTAATTGTCTGAGGGAATTAAGATTTTGAAATATTTGTATTTTTCAGATAAAAACACAAACAATATTTTTATGCATGCAAAAAAAACATTTTCCTCCCTAAAACATGAATCCATGTAGTAGCATTGGAAGAATGCATTTTAAGGGTGTGATCACCAAATGAAGGAACAATTTGTAAATACACATTTCTAAATACACAACTTTAATACGTAAAATTTACCAGACAGAAATAACAACAAATGTCAAAAGTAAATTTCTCTTTAATGAAACAAGCGGAAGCACAAAGTTATCTTGGAGCTGGTCAAATGTTGTCAAATGTTTGTGATTTCAATTTCGGGTTAATGCCTCGTTTCAACTAAAAAAGAGAGCTAATTGAGGATACTTGGCATAAATTTTAATTTACATGAACAAACCGAAAGGTCTTGAGAGATGAAAAGTCTCTTCATGATAAACCCCGGTTAAAGTAAAGAGTAATTGTGTTTTCTATTAAATCCAAACAAATCTATCTTTCCCTTCTTTCTACACTGCAGAAAAATGTTTTAGGGTTCAAAAAATGCCTTTCATTCCCATGACACATTTCTTTTCTTTTTTCAAATACATCCAGCATGATGTGCCAAATGAGTTTTAATGGAAAACTGAATAATTAAATTATTTTAAAACATTCTCATCATATAAGAATGAAATCTGTTATGAAATAATATTCTATTAATTCATTTATCTCAGTTTCACTTTAACAACGAGATGTGCGACTACTTTCTCATAAAATGGATGCAATCTTCGATGAAATCACTATATTTGTATGCTTTCTCGACATGTTCAGAGGATAAAGAGCACCTTTAGAGAAGACACTTTACACATTTGTACACAATAACTACAATTCCCTGAATTCTCGGATTAGAAAGTATAATGTAAAGCAGCTAAAACAACCCAGATCAAATGATAAACTGTCTGCAAATTTATTAAAACACACTCTTGAACTGCATCAGTTTTTATATCTCACCTTTTCTTTTACTACACACAACAAAAAAAATCGCTGAAAAAACAGCAAATTATGAAATGTAAATTTAGAAAATGCCAATTTTAGCCCTCAAGCATCAGTCTTTATTCGTCTGTGTGTGTCATTATGCGTGTGTTGGATTTAGATTTATCGTTGTTGTTTTTTTTTTTTAAATACAGTTGTCATCACTATAGTAAATATTTAGCTCTTTGTTCTGAATACTACTGTGATAAGTGATTTACACTTATGCCAACTATTTTAACACAATTTTTACTCAGAACAATTGATTTATAAAAAAATGTGTTAGTTATTTTCAGGTAAATAACAAATATGAACAACAAAATTTTCAGAAACTATATAATATAAATCTAAACTAAATGCACTTTATTGTGAATAACACTGCATGTGGTTTAACACACAGAAACAATAATTTTATTACTATTATTATTATTATTATTATATTTTTTTCAGAACATGTCTCACCTTAAAATGGGAACAATGGGACAAAGGTTTAAAAACCTTGCTACGGCTAATTGTACTGTGGCTAACTGCAGCACGACTGAGTGTCTAGAACCTTCTGTGCGCACTATGCTTCAGGAGTAGCGCTGGATTCTGGGCCATTATCCCACACACTCATTAACTCTGGCTCTTCCAAAAGCTCTGGCACAGGAGCAGTTGTACAAGAAATACAGGAAAGTTCACTTAAATTATGGAAAATACAGATGGCTCACTGTCATCTCCTTCATACAGGTTTTTAAAAAAGTCTATTTATTAGTGAATGTATGTTCAAAGAACCTTGTGGAAACAAGCACAGAAAGTGCTAACTAACCAAACTCCAAATACAAGTCATTATTCTAACAAAAGGTTGTGCAAATATTTGGTTTAGAACTAAAAACTCCACCCCACTGTGAAACATAAAAAGTAAATATGAACTTTGCAAGCTTGGTATATTAACTTTTACTAAATATTAAAATGTTCCTATTTAAAGCAACTAAAACAACCTGAAATGTAAAAAGTGAAATTCTTCCTTTTAACAAGGTCTTATTAAAATTAATTTGATTACCTGACGAACATTTTCAGTCCCCTACAAATTATGCTGAATAAAAAAAATAAAAAAATAAAAAATAATAATAATAACCATTTTAGATACAGATCAGGAATAGTTTTTTTCCAGGATATTGTTCACCCAAAATGTAATTCCCTTAAGATCACAGCAGAATAATTATTAACACTCGCCAAAAGCAGGGTGATGCTGAAAACTATTTACTCTGTCATCTACCTGTTCTGCCAAGGTGCCTGTCCATCCTGGTCTGCTGGCGACAACAGCTAGTTAACATGGAGCCTTTTTCATCTCTGTGTGTACAGGCCAGGGCTGGAGAGGTGTGTGTGGGGGGGAGAACAGTAACAGAACTGGTCCTTAAAAGCCTTTGTAGCTTGTCCTCACATGTGCCACGTCACGATCCAGCAATATGGACAGGGCGTTCAGGATTTGCCCCAGCCAAGCCCTCCACACCCAATCCCCTACTGCCCACGATCTAATAACTGCCCCTGTGGAGTAGCATGCAGGAAAAGGCCTCTGCCACTTTTACAGGAAGATCAGAGACTCACACCCACTCCCCTATCCAGTGCATTCCACAGATTTGATCATTAATAAAATTCAATATGCCAACACTGGCGTATCGGAGATTAAACGGACACGGAGGAGCACCCACACACTTCTCTTAATACATAGGCTGGTATTTATGAAGCTCCAACAGTTCATAAATGTCTGCTGCTCTATTTACCTTGTGTTGTGAAGCTGATGTGAGAATTATGAGAAGCATTGAGCACCTTTTTGAGTTAGAACACATCGCTCTTACAAGTATGCTGCACTTGTCATTCTTTCTCAAGGGTATTAACCCCATTAAATATAATTTTAAAAGGACGATATAGGTCAGCAGAGGAGACTTGTAATTGCAAACACATTATCCTGATGTCGTTTTTTTATTTTTTTTAATTGTCTTTGTGCAAGCACTCTCCCGGTGGGATTTCCAACCTTTAATAGGATGAGGTAAGGATGGTGTAATACTAATCTGTTTCCTGTGTCTGTCTTCACCACTCTGCTGCTAAATGCCAAAACTAGTGGATTACTATAGGATTATGTGCCCTGTTCGTTTTAGCTTCTAGTGTCCCGAAAATGATTAATAAATAAAGCAGGTTGCATTTGTAATCAATATTTGGTAGCACAGTGAAATATGTGGATAAATGCCATGGCACATTATTACATATTTAAATGAAGTTTAAATTAATTTTCATACTAACTGGATTATGAAATATACTGTGTAAAGAACCTAGTCACTACATAATCAAACAAACGAAATATATATAATTTGATAATAGCTATCACTTATCAGACCATACATGCAAACAGATATATGGACCACTTACTAATCCTTAAAAATCAGGAATATTTTTTGCTGATCACTCAAACTAATAGGTGACAGCTAGCAAAATGTGAACTTCCCAACACTTGTTGTTCCAGGTTCCGGTGTCCCCAACACCATAAGCCGTGCACTATAAAACACTATATGCTGTGGTGTGCCTCGGGGGAAGGGTGACCATGATGAAGGGTGAACAGTCATGAGCACGCAGGCCGTAACAAAAGCGGACTTTATGTAGTATGCATGCAGATAACGGAGCCCCCCGCCCCCCTTTTGTGCTGGGTTTCACACGTCTGGCCCTGAGAGAGCATGACAGTGTCAGCCACGGTGTACTGGAGCAACACAGGGACATACACTGCCTTCCTGTGGCCATGCTAAACCCACACACAAACACACCAGTTTGTAAACACACAGGCTCAGGCTTACATGCCATGCGTATTGTCAGACAAAATTTGGTGTGGTCAGCTATTGGTGGTAAATAATTTCCTTAATGAAAAACAATAGGCATGGTAAATCATGATGGAACACAAAATATTTGAATTGAAAATTTTAATTGTACAATTGTAAAGTATGATTGGATATAATTGATTGTGTGTGTGTATATATATAAAATTAGATAAACACTGCTTTATCAAGTAATATGGTTTCTCACGTCAGTATATATGAGAAACCATATTACATGATAAAGCGGTACTCATCCAATGAACAAATATGTCAGATAATTAGTAAATAGACAGTACTGTTTTAGGTAAATGATTACTAGCAAGTATGGGTAGGTTAAGTGAAGCAAAGCTGTGATAAAGGACATATGGAGGGCACCGAGTGAATGCTCTAGGGAAAGGGACACAGTGCTCACAGTGGGATTAATTATGGGGACCTGAATCTTCAGGTTGTGTCTACGTCTGCGTGTCTGAAAAGCTGTGTCAGCACTGCAGCCATTCAAACCGCTCACAAACACTTCTGAATTGGGTCCACTTAATCAGGTATGCTCCCGCTTTCTCTCACTCCCTCCCTCCCTCCCTCCCTCCCTCTCGATTTCACGTTCTTCTCAGTGCAGACATACAAACACACGCATACATGCACACACATGAACAGCCCTAATAGGCATGCTGAGGTGTGATAATCAAATTATTCTCAGCATTCGTTGGGGGTTACCAGGGGCCCCTTTCCAGCAACTTATCCCCAACGGGGAGTAAATCACTTTCCAGACATCTGAGGTGTTTCAGCACAAACACACATAAACACTCACACATGCTCACACACATGCACGGACGAGGAGCGTTTTTCATGACAAGCCAAGAGGTGGGAGACGAAGTGGTGAAAAGAAAGAGGAGTGGGTTCCTTTTGCACGTTACTTCTTCTCGAGCCCATCTCTATTGACCTGTAAACCTTTGTGACTGGAACAAATGCAAATGGCGCTGACTTGCTCACACAAACTACTAAAGACCTATTCAAATGAGCCCCTGCCAACAATGCGGCATTTGCCGACCCACGGAGCAGTGGCAGTCTGCAGGCTCGGAGGCCCAGTCTGGAACAGCCTGATCCATCATACAGCCTGGCCCGTAGCAGCGCATTCACATTACTATTAATCCCATACCTAAAGCCCCAAACAAACACTCTCTATATGAACCAGTGCTTCCTTTATGCTCAATGTAAAACCTCCAATGAGTGACGAACATCTAATGACAACTTTCATTGGTGAATTGCAATAAATATAGTCCGTATTTCCTCACCTGGAAACAAAACCACAGAGGCTTGCAAGAGTACATACGATATAATAATATAATAAACTTTGTTTTAGAGATTTGTACACTTAGATTTACACTATTTATGCTGCTATGAAAAAAGGATTACTGAACTAAAGGACTACTGAACTTTTTTTTGTGGAAAGATGATTTCCGTATAAGTTCAAAAAGCCCTTTAAAAAATCTAATTGCTCTATGGAAGCAGTTCCAATAGCTCATATATTTGGCATTGGTGTGCAATGTACAAATATATATATGAAGTGTACTTATTTCAACAATTCCATTTGATTTAACATAAACTTGACAAATCTAAAAATATATATATATATATATATATATATATATATATATAGTTTTATATCTACTTTCTATCTATTTCGTATGCATTTAAAAAGTTTAAAGAAATTATAAAACATCAAAACTCTTAAAGTATTTGCAGAACAATTTAACTTTCTGGTTTTTAACGAAAAGGCACAGTATTCGTATTTTAAAAAATTGTGAGATGGTAATTTCAGTCAATGTTGTTTTTAAAAGGTGTGTGGGGCAGACATTCCTCTGTGGATAACAATAGGAATAGCTGCATGCATTATATCTGACTGGCGTGCTGAAAAACTGCTCTCTTTATATTGGGCCTGGAAAACCTCTAGAGCTTATCAAGGCACTGAGTCGGTGCTCCGGGTCAGTGGAATTTATGGGCAGGAGACTAACAGGACGATAAGGGTCAAATGATGTCATTTAAACAGAATGAATTATCGGCCACAAGCTAATGTTAGGCTGATGGAGTGCACACCACAGAAGTAATATAAGTCACAAATAGACCAGCTTGTCATAAATTTTAAGCTATGATACTTGATTCGAGCTGTTTCTTACTGAGTCCTCCACATTGCAGATATATAAACTGATTGGGCGTCTGCTGATCAATCCAAACAAGTAGTTAGTGAGAAGGTAGTACCTTATTTTACAAAGCAATTTTCTTTTCAATTCTTCTGTAGTATTAAATGCTTCAATACCCTGCCACGTAATGGTCAAGTCGGCAAATTTAAAAGTATTTTTACACCAAGAAAAGAAACAACACATCTTTTTAATGCAGCCTTGCTTTAGAAAAACAGTCCAAACTCTCTCTCAGATAGAAGTGCTTCAGTTGTGCTAGAGGCATCTCCATGTAAAGACACCTCCTTTCCTCTTACATTATGCTTGGTTTTCCCAAAGTCAGAGGTCCCACTCATCTCTCTCTCTGCTAATACGAGATTGAGCCCCAAGAGAGGAATCACATGGAGCACAGCAACATCTGGGAGACACCTGCACAGGACCCGAGAGTCATCTGCACCGCACGAGCGGAGATAGAGAGATGAGAGAAGATGGCCGGAGAACGTGAAAGAGACAGCGAGATAATAGAGTGGTCTGGAAGGGTACATCACAGGCTCCACCTGTCTGGCATTCTCACCCTGTCTGGCATTTTTACCCTCCTCCTCTTTCCACCTCTTACACTCATGAGAAATGCAGATGAAAAGTGCTGCCCTCCAGTTTAAAATTCAGTTTGGGGTTCAGTTACAGAAATGAGTTCGATAAAGCAATAATCTAGTCTGACAAAAAAAACAGGAGTGTTTTGCAGGGGTTATTGAATAGTCTGAGGGTTTGAAAAGAAATATTACAAGATATTTACATTAGTTACATTAAGCAAGAAAGTAAAAAAAAAAAAAAAAGTTTTAAAAGGGTCTCAAAAAAGAAGGGCAATAAAAAGCCTGGCAGCTCTAAAATGTTTATGGGGAGTGAATCTGAGTAATTAGATACCAGTGGTTGTTCTGCATTGATGATTGCAATGTCTAATAGTGCCAATTAAAGGCAAATGGAAAATACACAGATTTTATAAAGTGCTGAACTGATTAGTGTAAGACCACTTAGAAATCACCCCTGCATATCAGATGACAAGTTTTTACAATAAAGACTAACTGTTTGCAATGAATTGCATCTTGATCAATGTCAATAAAAATGAGTTTATCTTCAATCAAATAGGATATTAGGAGCATTTTATCCTGAATCTACCTTTACTTAAGTCAGGCTAATACATGTCAGAGACCTAAAGTCTGATTTTCATAATTCCCTTATGAATTTCCTTACATTTTCCTTACGTAAGTCTTCTTATATGGTCTGCTTTTAAACCACTGACTGGCTCTTACCTGTATCATGATGCCATGGATAGGTATCCCATCTACCAAATCTTTCCCAGTCTGTGGAAGACAAATTGAGACAGAAACATTATGCATCATTTAGGCCAAGAGCCAAAATATTTTTATCCACAAATAATAGCCTAAGATTCATAATGAAATTGGATACAGAGTCTTGAGTGATTTTCTTCATTTTATTTCTCTTGAGTCGTAAAACAGGGTCAGTTCAGTGAGGAATGTGGAAAGGAACGAGAAGGAGAGAACCTTCTAACAGGATTCATGAACTTGCTTTTAACTCTGGACTTCGGCTACTCACTTTAGCCTAAAAAATAGATGTTTTCTTGGCAGTGTGAAAAAACTGCAAGTTCAGCCAAAATAGACAATAAAGCAGTATAGGGAGCTAAAACACATGCCAGATTGCAGAGGGGCGATTCAGAGAAGAGGCCCAGGCTTTTTCCCCCTCTCTAAAAAGATCCACAGTGGAAAGAAAAGCCTTCTCCCTGTCCTCAGATGAACTTGAACATGAGCTTCCTGTTAGACCCTGGGAGGAAACACCCAGCGCAGCAAACTCACACTCACAGAGGAAGGCCTTCACTGCCGAATTCTTTACTGCCTGCAAAATTAGGTCAAGCACTTAAGAGCTCCTTGCTCAGAAACAAGTTCGCTCTCTCTTTCTCTCTCTCTTTCTCTCGAACAAATGCATACACACACATGCACATATAACACACACACACACAAACACAGTATGTGATGTGTATATGATGTCTTTATGGGTCATGGGTAAACCGCAGCTCAGAGACAAGGGGAATGTGTGTCACGCCGGCTGTCCTCTGTTACACTCTGGATCTGAGCGGCTTATTCACAGCTCCCTGTCCCGTAATGCTCTGTAATGCCCACGGCTGTCGTCCGACTAGGTGCGGACACATTCCTCCTGCAGTCGCAGGCCTGTTCACACTCACATCTGTACAGCTCCCTCAGTGCCAGTCTCAGGCTATTATGATCCCAGGCACACATCAAACTACTACTCATAAGGCTACTACACACATGAGCCTGAGTGCTATATACGCGTCAAGGTGAGCTGTCATCATCATTTTATTTTTATTTATAGCTGGATTTTAGACACGGTTAGCCTGGGTAGACCAGATTACAAAGAGGCCGGCTGAGGTTGCGCAGGCTTTTTGCCCCTGTTGAATCATAGTAGATGTAGAATTCTGTGGAGAACCTGGTGTGGCTTATAGAGCTAGCACTGCCCTATTCCGCATGTTCCTGATATAACCATACGCAGCAACCTTGGGTCACATAAATGAAATCATCAGATTACAGCACTGTGGCCAGGTCATGTTGACACATTATATACTTGGCCTCTATTCTTTGGTGAGCAAAGGTTTACATTTTTTTTTTTTTTTTTTTTAAAGGGAACAGGAAGAAGTGTGATCAAGAGCAAAAGCAGGGGAGCAATAGAGAGAAGGTCAGAGAGAAAAGGAGAAAGAGCACAGCGGTACCACATGCCAATTTTCTGTCATCCGTTGCTACAGCAGAGAGTTTGGGGAGACATTCCTGTGGGATTGACAGTTTGGTATGGCCAGAGCTCCAGCAGCTAGTCGTGGAAAGACACTTCCAGTGCACACGCAGCACAAATTCAGCCAGCTGTACTGCTTGCTCGCTGTACTGCATGCTGTATCGGCCAGCCCAGAGTCTTGACACAGGTTCTTCAGCTCTGAACTGCCAGCCTACATTAACTCACACAACTTTCTCTCAACAACATCCAAGTTAATGACTAATAAACACAATCTGTATGCTAGTCTCCTTAAAAACAATCTAAATGGAGAAGTCTGTATCAACTCACAGAACCTAGAATTTGCCACTGAAAAATAGTAAGCATAAACCCGTTAATGCAATCTGAGTAAAATAAATCTACAGGCTGTTTAAACTGTAATAAAATATTGTGGCAGCTTGTAGCCTAGACTATATCATGTTTTAAAAAGAATGTCACAGACAAGAGAGGCAAACCGAAAGCTATTATTTAGCAAACGGAGCTGGGCACTGATTGACAACATTAAAGCAAGTGGAAGCCGATTGCAGCGGTGTCAAAGGTCATCTTGCTGTAATGAAAAGTTGCTGAAATTGCATTGCATGAAATTGTCAGCATTTTAGTGGTCAAACCACTGGGTTGAAGGATAAATGGACAGAAAAGCTATCCTCTTAAACAAGTTGTTAGTTTCTTCATGCACTAGATGCAACCATGTGAATAATACTTTACAAACGCATCAAGTAATAGTTTAGTGTTTTGCATTCTTGTAATAGTGGCTTGCGGATAATCACATGGTCAGGCTGGCCAAACCATAGGAATAGGAAGTAAGCCTTGAGTGTAATTTCTGCACAAGAAAGGCCTCTTGGCTGCCTAAGGACCACTGTGAATTTCTTACATCTATTCCCAATGTAGCATTCCATATTACTTCCATTACGCAGTAAGCATATTGCTTCATATTTCATTAATGGAAAAGCCTATATAATGTACCTCTAGAATTCCACTGATAAACCAGAGAGTTAAAAGCATGATTATTACATTGGTAACCACAGAATTAAAAGCATTATTATTACATTGGTAACCGCAGAGTTAAAAGCATGATTATTACATCAGGAACCTCAGAGCGGCAGGGTAAGACTCCACATGGTGCACCAGAACGATTCAGGTTGTAATATGTCTGCGTATTCACAGCATTTTTTCTTTCTGTCTTTTTGGGAGGTACTCTTCTTTGCATCAGCAAAGAAGAGCAATGCATGATGGGATGCTTATGGAAAGCTTGTATGTATACTTACAAGCTGAAGAAGAGCCAAATTAAAAAGTATATGAATATAATATTATAACAAAGAACATTGTTATTCCGCTTTCAGATAGGATCCCTGTTTCTTATAATACATACAGGAAAGCCCATCCCACAGCCTCCTTTCTCGTTGTTGTTGTTGTGTTATTGGCCTGCAGCGCATCATGGCACACACACACACACACACACACACACACACTAACCAGTTCTACAAAGCCAAGGTGCTCACTAGTGAACACTCCTCAACAACCAAGCGATCAAGCCAGAAAACCAGACAAGCAGTCAGAAAATCTCAAACGCAGGACCGAGGATTGATCAAATTCTGATGAAGAAGATAATAACCTGTAAATGTAGGCTGGAAGTCTTCTATTCTACTCAAAAAATATTTTGGCTTAGTCATTCAGCCAGCTCAAAGGAGTAAAAACAATGACTAAACCTGTGGCAACTTCAGAAATGGTGCAATCAGTATGCTGAAAACATAGAACAACGTCCTAGATGATAATGAACATATTAAGGTGTGTTTATGTGTGTGTGTTTGGAGTATCGAAGGACCTTTCTGAAAATTATTAGTCCAGACTAAAACAATAACCCGCTAACACATCCGCACTCTCGCAACAACGTTACAAAAATACAAAATGTAAACAACCACAATAGAAAATACTTCTTTTTTTTTCTTGATAACAATCGCATATCTGCCTTGGCTGTTTTGTTCCTTGAATATGATCACAAATTATATACACTGGAAATATCTTTAACAGAGAAAAACTCCATAAAGCAATTATTTTTATGGTGAGAACTTAATATGGCCTAATTGCTGACTGTATTCACTTTAATAAATTCGTAACCCCATCCAGCCTGGTCTACGTATCTCTGTGTGACCAAATGCACATTATTTGCGGTATCACAAATAAAGTGAAAACAGTGAAGTCTTTGTGCAATATTGTAGTATTCGTCCTCAGAAAAGCAAGACGTTATACATTACGTTATCCGTGTTTCTGAGTTTTACTCCCATTCAGGGTTACATTTAAGAAATGATGAGGAAAATCTTACCTGATGAAGAAGCAGAGCAAACGACAAAGGGACTACGGTACAAGTTTACGCCATTTTAAGCACCCCTGTAAGACACACACACACACACACACATGCACACATACAGACAGACACACACACACACACACCACCGATTTCAAAAAAGATCTCTTCTCACTAACCATGTAAGACCTTCTCTACAACAGCCACTTCACTAGAACCCAATAATGCTTGTTTGTTTTTCAAGATTATATTTATTGTCTATAAATCTCACCCTGCAAGTGAAAGGCAAACACTGAGGAGTGCAGAGGCTAGAGCGGCTTTGTTTCTAAACAAAATCCATGTTAATGACTACTAAACCCTTAACAACAAAAAATAAATGCAGAAAACAACCTATTATCCCACAAAACCTTGAAATAATTCGCCACCGAAAAATACCAAGCAAGCCCCCATGGATGCAGTCTTGAGTCGAATAAATCCACAGGCTTGTAATAAAATATTGTGGCAGCTTGTAGCCTAGACTATTGAGCGCGCCTCACATAGAATAGCCTCATTTCTGAGGAAACAGCTCATTTATAGCCTATAAGCATTCTAATCAATTGCACATTGATGTATACCGGATTTATTCCTCATTCGGATAGGCAGATATATGACCCTTAACCCTCTGCAGTACAGTTTAATTAGTCTAAAGCTACGAGTCATTATGATCAAGCACACAAGAAAACCAGGCCACGAGAACATGACCTTCCCCTTCATGCACATGCACATGCACATGCATGATAAATTCTCTGCCTGTGCCCATATCCCAAAAACAATTGTGGGATTTCTATAAATCGTATGATATAATTCTAATAGGATAAAAATCGGTTTCATAATTAGGCTCCCTTTTGGGATAGGAGGTCAACAGTTTCTTTGCCTAAATAATCTGCAAACTGGAGGTTGGCTCGAAATGTCCTGCATGCAGGGAGAAATCCGCTTTAATCCGTTCATTTACGCGACATTAAAAACAACAACAACAACAACAACAACAACAACAACCGCACAATAATAAATAATAAAATAAATAAAATAAAAAAACCACGCATTAGCAGCCGCAGTGGGAATCTCTATATCGGTTATATCGTTGCAGATGTGTCGCGCTTTTTTCGTAAAGCATGTCGGCAACTCACGTCCGTTACTGTGTAACAATTTAAAATAAAATAAATAAAAATAGCAACAAACATAAACTTACGCGGAGTCGGCGTGCAGTGTCTGGAGTTCAAGTTCAAGTTCAAGCGCGCGCGAGACACACGGAGAGAGAGACACACGGAGAGAGAGACACACGGAGAGAGAGACACACGGAGAGAGAGACACACGGAGAGAGAGACACACACACGGAGAGAGACACACACGGAGAGAGAGACACACACGGAGAGACACACACACACGGAGAGAGAGACACACACACGGAGAGAGACACACGGAGAGAGAGACACACACACGGAGAGAGACACACGGAGAGACACACACACACGGAGAGAGAGACACACACGGAGAGAGAGACACACACGGAGAGAGACACACGGAGAGAGAGACACACACGGAGAGAGAGAGACACGGAGAGAGACACACGGAGAGAGAGACACACACACGGAGAGACACACACACGGAGAGAGAGACACGGAGAGACACACACACACGGAGAGAGAGACACACGGAAAGAGAGAGACACACACGGAGAGAGAGAGACACACGGAGAGAGACACACACACGGAGAGAGAGACACACACACGGAGAGAGAGACACACGGAGAGAGACACACGGAGAGAGAGAGAGACACACACACGGAGAGAGAGAGAGAGAGACACACACACGGAGAGAGAGACACACACACGGAGAGAGAGAGAGACACACACACGGAGCGCTGTCATTCTTCTCCATGGCGAATTCCCGTCGCCTCGGTTACTTTTGTTGCGCGCGAGCGCCTCGGCAACGACGAAGACAAGCGCGAGCAAGAACAACAGAAACGCGCACACACACACACACACACACACACACACACACACATCCCAGTCGTCAGCGCAAAAAACCGGCTCGGCGTCTCCGTCCGACCAAACGTCGAGAGGCCCGTGTCTTGTTGTTGGTGTTGTTGGTGTTTTGTTCCCTTCCTCGCGGCAGCCGCCAGACCGGCCCGACCGCGTTCATGTCGCCGCTGAACCGGATCACCCCAAGTTCAACTAAGGTGAACTGGGATTGGCGGCGACCCACCGCACCACAGCCTGTGCATAAGCGACGCCGTTTCCGATAGTAATGTCGCCTCTCCGGTTTTTTTAAAACACATTGCACTATAACGCTTTCACGAGGCTCGGCGAGATATAATGGTGGTCGCGCGCCGACAGTCTCTCTCTCTCTCTCTCTCGCTCTGTCTCTGTGTCTCTCTCTCTCTCTCTCTCTGTCTGTCTGTAGGCTGAGGCCGCCTCGCGCCGAAAATAAGGCAACCGGGGACACATCACAGTCCGTCGCCATTTGATACGCTTCTTCAGCCTGACCCAAAAACACCCGAGGAAAATCCGGAGGCTTCAAGTGAAGCACCAAAAAAAAAAAAAAAAAAAAAAAAAAAAAAAAACCCCAAAAAAAAAAAAAAAAAAAAAAAAAAAAAAAAAAGCTACGCTATTCGCCTAGTTCATACTAGCGCCTCAAAATGGAGGCTAGTCTGAGGATTTTCTCCCCGAGCTCAGCCGATGACCTCAGCGCTCACTGAGCATGTGCCGCCGCTAACGCACGCAGCTCTCCGTGTCCGCCGAGACATCGGCTACAAAAACCCAGCCGCGATTCCGCACACGATTCCGATACCACTACGGCCGGGGGCGGAATGTGGTTTTAAATAAATAATAAATAAATAAAAATTAATAAATAAAAAAACTGTGAGATTGAATTGCACGAGCACGCGAGCAGCGCGGTGAAATAATAATAATAATAATAATAATAATAATAAATAAAAGTCTACGTATCAGTACCGTTAATCACTTCACATCATTTAACACTTCAAAATGGATGTCTGCTCAACAGTGCCAATGAACATCGGCTTCTCCTCCTCCTCCTCCTCCTCCTCCCCCCGGAGGATGAGCTCCACACTGCCATTATGTAACCAGTTTAATCATCATTTTTTTTATATTATTTCGATAACTCACACATCATCTGTTACTTAATACACACGCCGACGACCAGCCAAGGATTAGATCTGCATTTTTAAGAAATCTTGAACGCATTTTAGATGATGCAAATTGATGTGTTTGTTAGAATAAGCAGAGTTTATTACAGTGTGTTAACGTTGACCGTATGGGTCCATGCCACTTAGCAGTCACTATAAAAAGCAACCTGTCAATCAGCTTAATTTTAATTAATAAATAATAGTCAGATGCTGAAAAAAAAAAGGTTTTTGAGGTGAAGTTTTATTTAACCCTATTCATTGCTGCAACCACAGGATACTATAAAACCACAGACATAATTGGCTCTATTTAAATACAATTGTCAGTAAATAATTCAGTTCACAGCACTGCTTTTTTGACCACAATCATAAATACTGCTTACATTTCTTACTTCAGTAGCTTTGTTGAGCCATTATGAAATGTTTCCAACCTTGTCAGAGATACAGTACAGATTTCTGTAGATGCACTTTAGTTATTTATTTATTTATTTATTTATATACTGACTGAAAGCATATGATTTGGCGTATACTGTCCTAACAGAGATTTGTAGTATAATCAGTAGTTCTGTCTCAGTTCAGTGGGTTCCTGAAGTCCTTCCCTGCAAAGCGAGCCTTATCGCCCAGTTCCTCTTCAATTCTGTGCAAAGAAACCAGAAAAGAATTAAAGTATGTCAAACAACTGAATGTGTTCATAGAAAAGATATCCAATCTTTACTCCTGGTGCATCATTTCAAATTCAAGCTATGCAGATCTGATTAGGAACCGTGTTGCCACTGGTGAATCTCAGAGGGACAGTATTATTTAAGGAGGAAGAGAGGTATTAAGTTTCATGATTCTCATAGCCTAATATTGCCTTACATCATGAAATTAGAGCGACAGCACTGCAATTTTCTTTTAAAAATAATGACAAAGTGAAGATGGTTTTGATATCGTATACATATTTGTGCAAATTTAATTTAACCTTATTGGCTTTCAGCATTACATTAATATAATGTGCAAGTGTTTTATTCTGATTTTGTGAATATTAAATGTAAGCATTAAATTTTGTTTGTGTTTCAGACTAAAGAGCAACATCAAGTTTGTCCCATATCAGGATTTGCTTAGAGGCATACTTAGAAAAAATATATATACATTTATAAATTAATAAAATTATAGATTTGCACAGATTGGTCAGTGAACCATGTGGAAACAATTTGCATGGACAAAGGAAAAGAAATCCTAAATCACCCTTGATAAATTTGCCCAATATAATGTGGGCATGGGTCAACAAGTTATATCTACGCTCACCAAACACTATTAGGAACCTGTACACCGTCTCATTCATGCAATTTTCAAAAATCAGCCAATTGTGTGGCAGCAGCACAATGCATAAAATCATGCAGATACAGGCCAGCATCTTCAGGTAATGTTCACATCAACCATCAGAACGAAAAAAAAAAAAAAAAGTGATCTCTGATTTTGACTGTGGCAGGACTGTTGGTGCCAAACAAGCTGGTTTGAGTATTTTTAAAACTGCTGATCCCCTGGGATTTTCACGCACAGCAGTCTCTGTTGTACCGTTCTGAGTAAACTAAAGAAAACATCCAGCAAATGGCAGTTCTGAGGACGGAAACGCCTTGTTCATTAGAGGTCAACGAAAAATGGCCAGACTGGTTTGAGCTGACAGAAAGGCTACTCAGATAATCACTCTGTACAATTGTGGTGAGCAGAAAAGCATCTCAAAGCACAACGGATCGAACCTTGAGGCGGATGGGCTACAACAGCAGAAGGCCACGTCGGGTTCCACTTCGGTCAGCCAAGAACAGAAATCTGAGGCTGCAGTGGGCACAGGCTCACCAAAACGGGACAGTTGAAGATTGGAAAAACGTAGCCTGGTCTAATGAATCTCGATTTCTGCTGAGGCACGCAGATGGTAGGGTCAGAATTTGGCACCAACAGCATGAATCCATGGACCCAACCTGCCTTGTGTCAACAGTCCAAGCT
>JAOUQW010000014.1:7385206-7397995 GCA_028565825.1 Olivaichthys viedmensis
TGACCCTGCGCTCTGACCCCAGCTTACCAACATGCTGGGATATGCGAATAATCAATTTCACTGTACTGTACTTGTATGTGTATATGTGACAATAAAGGAGCTTTCTATTCTATTATGATATTGCCACTGCCATGACGTGCCACCAGGGAGAGCACTCTCACATGCAGATGCAGAAGAGCATCTGTAATATTCTCAGGAATACAGTAAAGACCTCAAAAGTATGACGGAAATTGCATGCAAGGTGTAATTTATAAATTTGGATCTGCCTGGTAAGGAAGAATTATTTTACAGCAGTACTGCAAGGCTAAATTAAGGGAAGAAATATTGAGTACTTTAGTCAATAAACCTTTGTGTGCCAAAGATGCTGCTTTCTCTGTGCTCCTTCCACACCGTGCCATCACAATAATTTACACTTGTACAGTAATGACATGTAGTCTATCATGCCATCTTTGGCATCATTTGTTGTGCAGTAATGGTGCCGAGGATGGTTAGAGCAGCTGTCAAAGTGTTCCTTCCACACCATGGCATTATCAGACTATTTCATCTTGACTAGTGATCCAGCCCAGTCCAAACAGCAGACATTCAATTCATCATTTAGCACATGGACAAGATTGGAGTTAAAAAAAAAAAAAAAAAAGCACAACAAAAACTAAACAAAGGCATGATGGTATAATTAGTACAGAATATAACTGGTGCTATTGTTTTATGCACATGCTGAACATAATTAATAGGCTTTATGCACGCATGACATATATTTATTACTGCTTTACTGAAACCAGCTGACATTGAGTATAATTAGTCCTACGGCTTAATGGCAGCATTGCTTTATAGACACGCTTGAGCATCAGATCGTTGCCCCATTGCTCCAAAGCGACTCATCAGGACAGTTCATTAAGCCGAGAAGGCTGTCCTTCATACAGATCTGTATCAGCATGCAGAGAGAGGAGGAGGAGGAGGAGGAGGAGGAGGAGGAGAGCCACCCAGCTGTCCTGTACACCACAAAAAGTGGGCGGATGGAAGGGTCCCCCACCTCCTCCTCTGCCAATGGCAAAGCGATGAGAGAAGACCGGCTCGTGCGCGTGTGATCTGCAGCCTGCAGTCCGTAAATCACCAGCAGCTCGCACTGAAACACGCACAGACGCACACGCGCGCGCACACACACCGCGCCCGCGGGCAGGAGATGCGGGAGTGCCACGGACTGCTCTCCAGCGACACGGGCAACACCGCAGCGTTTCTTGGCTCTCCGCAAGCTCCGGGAACCCGGGAGGACTTCCGACCCAAGCACGCGCCTCGTACCTGCTGTCCCATGCCACCATGCGCGTGCTGTCGCCGCGCGCCGCTCTTCTGTCGGTCTCCTACCCGCAGCTTTTCCTCATCCTCACCAGCGGCAGCTACCTGTGGGTTTCGCATCACTGCCTCCACTCTTCTGCACCGCTGCGGCTCGGTAGACCGGTTTACTGCTTAGTGCGATGAGTAGAAGTGTGGATGTGTAGTGTTCTGGGGTGACAGGTGTTTGCACTCGGTCTTCCCGGGGTTCCTGATTGATCGCAAGGTTTGGGAGCTTTATTATGGGACGCGCCAGCACGAATACGCGCGTGGGAATCTGTGCGCCAGTCTCTGTTACTCCAGAGAGAGAAGATACCTGTTTAATACTTGCTTTATTGGGAATGCAGTCGAGTGCAAAAGTTAGCACACCCTTAGGACGAAATAAAGAAGACGGCAACAAACAAACAAACAAAGTTATGCCAAGACATTTAGTGTGTCAGGTTTCACAGATGCTCCTTCATTATCACAAAACAATGGTCAACTAGTGTATAAGATATTAATAGTGAAAAAAAAATGATATCAGTGTAAAAGATTGCATCAGCCCCTTCTGGATGCGATATAGATATTCTTTAATGACTTGTACTCCCACCTTGTGCCTTCTGCCTCCAACCTCTTTGCATATTCTCTGAGCAGCTTTTGGATCCTCTCAGTTGTAATATTCGCCCTGACATACCTGTTCTAACTCTGCCATAATGCTTGGACAATTTTTGCCCATTCTTCTTGACATACCTGTTATAACCAGATGTCATACACTGCCTTCTTTAGATCAGTTCCGGAGACCAAGAAGATCATGGCAAAACTTTGGCTTTTTAAAACATTATTTAAAAAAAAAACTATTTTTATATTGAATTTGCCATATGCTTCGAATTGTTGTCTTCTTGCAGGATGCACCCACATTTCATTTTTAACATCGTGGAAATGATCAAATAGAGGTACACTTTTCTTGTTTCATCCAGAATGCATGGGGGATGCAAACTGTTGCACTCAACTGTAAGCGAGAAAGCATGATTAGTGCAGCAATGATGAGGATGATAATTATAACCACTAACTAGAGTCCACTAATTCCAATGACATTCTTATGCATATTATTAGGATTTCTTTACAGACAAAAATACACTGGCCTGGAACCAAACAGAAATGTTGAATCTTCAAAATTGAAACTGTCGAGCAATGTACCCAACACTGGAAAACAGTAATCCCAAAGAGCTCTGTTTTTCCGATTGGCAATTAGTGGCCACTGTTCCATTTTCCTAATGGCACAACCAGCCTTGCTCAATGCCCAGTGCTTACGGCCAGTACATTTCACAAAAGATCATCACATTATCTGTCAAACCCTTTCCATAAAGTGAGTGAGGGTAATGTATGCCTGCACTGTGCTCTGATGTTTCAATCACAGCGTTTTAATACCGTCTGCCCGTGGAGAAATTAAGGAGCCATACATTTAAATCTTTCCATTGGACCACAGACTTGAGTTTTAAATTAGATGGAGTCCATGGATACTGTTTCAGAAGTGGTTATTATTATGTTAAGGTTGGAGTACCACATTATTAAATGATATAACATTGTTCTCCTTACATTGTATTATATACATGCCGCTGAACATGTACACTATGGACTTCTTTATGAATTTAGTCAGCTGTGCTTTCTTTTGGTATAAAATGCTTACTCCAATCATTCAACCAGAATTAAAGCCTCAGTTATGAGAAGTACAACAAGACAACGTTTTGTAGGGCTTTGCATGTGTGGATCTATGCGTTCGTACTGTTGGCTGTTAAACCTTTACAGATTTGTTTGGGGAGATAAGCTCCTCTGATGTTTGACAAGTGCATATAAAAGAAGACTATAGAAGAAACAGGTGGCTCTGACTTCTCCCTTTAATAGGACATTTTAGACCTTGGAAATAGTGATTTGATGTGTATAGGGTGTTTTATATGCTAACTGGTATGTAGTATATGAATTTGGGGGGAAGAGTATGTCTGGCTTTGGAGGGGACTTTTATCAAGAACCAGATTCACTTAAAGCAAGCTTGAATTACAAGAATAGTCTGAGTTTTATGTGTGTGCCGGTGTTTTAATTGGCTCATATATTTCGTAATCCTTTTTGTTGCGTATTGTCTGGGCCTGTAGAATAACGTACGTTGACTTGCTAATTTGTTTGGACATTGTTTGGGGTTTTGTCCACTAAGTATAGTTCCTTGCTTGTATGAGAGGGCTTGGTCGTGTTCACTTTATGAGGAGTTTTGACTTGTTTGCTGTGGTGTTTTACTGGAATGGCATTGCTGTTAAGTCAGCACGTTTCCTATAATACACTAGGATTATTGCTGAGAGCTTTTTTAAACTTATTTAAAAAAAATTAAAAAACAAAACAAAACAGGTAAAGCCCTTATTGTTGATGTGTGTGTGCGCTGCTTTGTCCTGCTACACAGGGCCCTGTCCTCAGTGGTGGCTCTGGGTGCCAATATTATCTGCAACAAAATCCCCGGCCTGGCCCCCCGACAGCGCGCCATCTGTCAGAGCCGCCCGGACGCCATCATTGTCATCGGTGAGGGCGCTCAGATGGGCATCAACGAGTGTCAGTACCAGTTCCGCTACGGCCGCTGGAACTGCTCCGCCCTTGGTGAGAGGACCGTCTTCGGCCAAGAGCTGCGAGTGGGTCAGTAGTTCAGCCTGGCATGCTGGCTTTCTGTGTCACAAGTGTGTGTGTGTGTGTGTGTGTGTGTTTGTATATGTGTATGCATGTGTCACTAGATTTACTGCTGCAGGATTGCAAGCAGGGCTGAGTTTGACTGCCAAATGCACCCTTTCTGTGGCGGCCCAGTCTGTAAAACAAGAGATGAGATGAAAATAGGGGAATGGGGAAATCTGTTCTCGAATTGCTGTGGGTGACTAAACTCGCTCTTTGACTGAAAGCAACTTTCATTACCCCGATGGCAATAAAATTACTGTAATATGTTTCAGCATTGTACACACACACACAAACACAAGAACACATAACTGCAGTTATTGTGAATAAACCTCAAACAGGGGAAGTAGACTATGTTTGCTGGGGTGCACATTTTCTGCATTTATTTCTTAATAATGGGGATTTAAATGTAGAGCACTCATATAAATGGCCTTTCAGTTAAAAATGTTTTGTTTCGGTCGAAGTGTGGTTGGAAGCTGTGTCTAATCCAGTGGCCCTGGTAACAATCACTTTTTTGGGGGTTGGCTGACTCAAGGCTGGCTGCTTTTATTTCTTTTGTTCAATTAAATGTATCTGTTTCTCTGCTGTGGTGTTCTCCATGGTAGGCTTTCCTTCATCTGAACATGTCCCTCTCTCTTTCTTTTGTGTTTGTGGTGGATCCCATAATGATTGCATGATTTTGGACCAAAACAGAAAGAAAAACAAGCAGAAAAGAATATTTTCCTAAAATACTCGGCCCACCATTGAGAATGAAAGCACAATTGACCTTATAGGAGTTTGAACTGTCATCTCAGATAAATCTTCTATTACCACAATTTTCATTTAGCTTTTACCCCAAGCAACCAACATTTATTTGTAAAAGTAGCGCCATGTTATCAAGCTGGGATAAAATAGGCATAAAATATATGACCTTTTTCTCGCAGAGCCACTTGATCAGGTAGGAAGCTTCTGCATTCAGTTGGAGCTTTGCCGTGCCTAAATATTCATAACAAAACTCTTTAATTCATCTTCAGTGTCAATGAGTCAATGAGTCTTTAGTGAGTTTATGTAAATCTGTGCTAAAATAGGAGGACATCAATGGCAGACTAAAAATAATCACGTAATGCATATTCAGAGTTGTTTGGCTGTGGCATAGCAGTCAAGACACTCGTGTTTTAGCCAGTGTGGTCAAATTTATATGTATTAAGCAACATTGACTGGATAACACAACCAAAATATTTATATCTTTATCTGTAAAAATGTCATCAAAAAAAGAGATGACAAATCACTATGCAATTTATGGTTTGTATTGACACATTATTCAGAGATGGTTCCCCAACTAAGTCCAGTTGCCTCTCACCAAATTTCAGACCACTAAAATCCTCAGGGCTCATGGGCCACCAGCAGGGGGCACTTTCATCTCCGCGCTCCCCCTGCAAATGGAAACTAACTTGAGCACAGCTCAAAATGATCATACTCAGGTCAAATATTAGATACTTTAGGTTAGATACTTTCTAATTGATACAAGGAACATGTATTCGGTGGGGATACCACACACATTTTGTCAACTCCATCAAAATGTCAGTTTCCAACAACCTAATTAGCATTAGGCATCAATTCAAGTGTTCAATGGGAAGAAAATTAAGTGAATAGATGGCGACCGGGTAAACACTTCATAGAGTACTCAGACTGAACTGAGATCACATAGCACATACCACTAAAGTCCTGTGCTTTACTTTAGTGTTTACAGTTGCACCAATAGTCCTAGCCCTGATATAGTCTATACAAAAACAAAGAAAGAAAAATGTAAATTTACTTTTTAGTTCAGAGACCAAGCACCAGTTAATGGGCTGCCCACACACTGCAACACCCTCTTGGCAGAATATGACAGGAGTCTGTCTCTTTCCCCTCCTCTCCCTAGGCAGCAAGGAAGCAGCGTTTACCTACGCCATCACCGCGGCCGGGGTGGCCCACGCGGTCACGGCGGCCTGCAGCCAGGGCAACCTGAGCCACTGCGGCTGTGACAGGGAGAAACAGGGCTACCAGAACCAAGAGGAGGGCTGGAAGTGGGGCGGCTGCTCGGCCGACGTCAAGTACGGAGTGGAGTTCTCCCGCCGCTTCGTGGACGCCCGCGAGATAAAAAAAAACGCTCGGAGGCTCATGAATCTGCACAACAATGAGGCGGGCAGAAAGGTACTGGATACAAAGCTGATTTTAGTTAGGATTCAGTGATAATGTTTTATACACTCAGTGTAAGCACAGCATACACATACACTATTGGTGTATGGGGTTCCATGAGAACATGAATTGTTTTTGGCATTAAAGGATGGCAGGGTCTATTTCTTTCTGAATAATATGTAACATCCCAGCCAATTGGGTGACCACATGGCCACATGGTAGAGTCAGGCAATTTCTCCCAACCTACTTAAGAGCTATGATGATTTGAAAAAACTCCTTTTGAAATGCAATACACGTCATGCAGCGTAATAAACAGCGCAGCAGAGGTCTGTAGTTCTTGATTTGTGTGTCTTTAAGCAAAATATTATGTAGTGTTCATTTTCTTCAGCACTGGTCAGTGTCTCCAGGTACATATTTATAATCAAGTCAAGTTGCCATGCATTATGGAAATATTCCACCTCCCGATTAGCCTAGCCTGACCTGAGCCGTGCTCCCCAGTTTCATTTGTCACTTCCGAGGCCGAGAAAAGGGGGCTGTTGGGCATACAAAGCCCATCCATAAGTAGAATTACAGTGCCTAATGGAGTGGTTATGGAGTTGAGGCTTTCTTCGTGTGTGACAGGAATGCAAAGGCCAACTCAACCAGCGGCTGCCAGTTGGAGGCCTGCCACAGCCCCTAAGTCCATTCATTGAATTACAGAGCATTAAGTCAGGATACAGGATATTATTGCTAGTCTCTTTCTCTTCCTCTCTTTCGTCCGCTCGCTTTATTCATACACAGCCAAAGCAGGCCCTGCTCAGCTCTACCAGCTCACCACGACGAGGCCTTCAGAAACAAGACAAAACAGAATGGCAAGTTTTTATGCAAGCATCCAGTCTGATCAGCTGCTCTTCTAATTATTTTTTTTACTAAAGATAAATTAATGTTAGGTGAAGTGGAAGCTCTAACTACTATTCAAGAGACTCCGTTATGTAAAATAAATTGTGGTAATATTATTTTAGTCCCGATGATGAAACGCCCCTTTAATTCAGAGCTAATCTCAACCATAAATGAAATGGTTCAAAGTCAACTGCCTATAAAACATATCAGTAACATATTAGAAAAACAAACAGATCCGCATTTAACTCAAACATAAGTGTATACACAAATGGGTACTTGAGAGTCATGGACATTTTTCTTGTCTTCTGATGTGGCCTTTGGAAGGTAGGGAAAATTACAAGGTATGCTTTGGCAAAAACCTATTTTTTCCTCCCAGATCTGACATATAGCTGGCAATACTTATTGGGGCATTGCACAGAATTTATTGAATAATGGGGTTTGGTTGAATTTGCCGCAAAGAGTCAAAGCAGAATGTCAAGCATTTCCTCGGCCGTTCAGCTGCATGAATGCTAATACCACAAATGTCAAATCTGATGCAATAAGTTTTAAGTTCCTCAAAATAAACTTTAAATTTTTTTTGGGGGTATAGTTTTTCAACCCGTGAAGTAAAAAGTAGCATATCAGCCCAGTTGATCAGAAAATCAATATTTCAATATATCACCTATATTTTAAAATTGCACATCTACAAATGATGCTTTCGTGTAAGATTTTTATCACACTGAAGTTCGATTTGATTCAAACTGCTGGCCCTTTCCGTATCATTCTGCAGAGGTGCACTGAATACTGTAGTTCTTGAAGGCTAGAATCCATATTCTTTTGTTATTTGTCCTGCTTTGAGGTAACTGAAAAAACTTGGAAAGCCCTGTTCTATAATACATTTTTGCGTCTCTGCTCTCTCAGATCCTGGAGGAGAGGATGAAATTGGAGTGCAAGTGCCATGGCGTCTCGGGCTCCTGTACCACCAAAACATGCTGGACGACGCTGCCTAAGTTCCGCGAGATAGGCTACGTGCTGAAGGAGCGCTATGGGGCTGCCGTGCAGGTGGAGGCAGTGCGAGCCACGCGCCTGCGTCAGCCCTCCTTCCTGCGCCTCAAGCAGTCGCATGGCTACATCAAGCCCACTGACACGGACCTGGTGTACCTGGAGCGCTCACCCAACTACTGCGATGAGGACACGTCAACAGGCAGCACGGGTACCAGGGGGCGCCTCTGCAACCACACCTCGCCCCACCCGGATGGCTGCAACCTCATGTGCTGCGGCCGCGGTCACGACACGCACCAGTATACGCGCGTGTGGCAGTGTAACTGCAAGTTCCAGTGGTGCTGCTTCGTCAAGTGCAACACCTGTAGCGAAAAGACAGAGGTGTTCACTTGCAAATGAGGACACGGGAAGGACGGGCAGAGGGCCACAGAAGCGAGAACAGGAATTGGGAATAATCTCACTTCGTCATGGCTTCGTTTTGCACATCAAGCACTCGTTGCCGGGGGAAGGGACAAAAAAAATCTAAGTCTTTAGGGGAAAGAAAGTGCACTGACTGCAGTCTGCCACATTGTATGAGTTCATGCTATATGTGGGAACACACAGAGTGCATGGATTTCATAGCTCCCAGTGTCTGATGTCAATGGAAGCTTTTTTTCTGAGGATCTGATAGTTACTGTTCACGTTAACATGTCAGACAAAGAAGTTGAGAAAGGGACAAGAAATGAACAAAATCTGAAAAAACTGGAGCTGTTGTTCAAGGCCACGTCTGTGGATGGATGAGAGGAAAGACTGATGATTTCCTCGACATAAAATGCTGGAACCCTTCAAATGTTTAGTCACACTGTATCTGTTTGATCACTGAAAAAGACACTGATTTTCTTTGTCTACTTTTGGAGAGCAAAAAAACAAAAAAACAAAAAAAAAAACATGATACTGCATAGATGTCTCGTCCTGACTTTGTTAAGACAGATGTTACTTTTACAACTTTGAAAATGGTTGCTACTGATATGTTGCTGTTGTATTTCCATAGCTCATGATAATTCAGTACAATTGTGTAATAATAATAATACACAGAAACCAGGTGTCAGATTCAAAGTTGTCAGACGAGTATTTATTTTCCCTGCTTTTCTTTGCTGCTCACTAATAGAAAACAGGCCAGCTAGGTCCACAGCCAACTGGACAAGATGTCATGGAGTCACTGAATGTGTTGCTGATTGCTGTGGTGGGATGTGTGACGTTCTGTTTTGTAGAGGGCCTCTCAAAAAATGCATACTTTTGTGGGAATAGTTTTTAAAAAAAACAACATGCTGTTATCAAACCACCACAATGTGGCAATGAGACCCTGCACTCTGTCCATCTTCAGTCTGTAAATGTGTGTCTTTTGTGTATGTGTACTTTTGTGCATGCACAAAAGTTTGGGAGTGCAAGAGAGCTGGTAAAGTACTTCATGGAAATGCAATCGGGTGACCAAACTATGCACAAAATATTCTCACAAATGCCAGAGACATGGGATTCCACATCACTGGCCCAGCTTGCACAAAGTCCCCCCAGCCAACTATATTCCGCCTGAGCCAATGGAATTTGCCTAACCATACAGCTGGGGGATGAAAAGATTCATGGGACTATATTGGGTAGCAACATTCTTTTATTTAAAATTGTTTATACAAGGTTTATGGCTGGCAAATTTGAGAAAGTATATTTTTTTACGTAGAAAATATGGCACTTTATGTCATGTATATTCAGAAAAAGAGTAATTATTGCTATTTTACATTGTTTCTTTATGATTTGAAACCATGAATTATGCTGAATTGTGTCCCAAATTAATTATGTACACACTGTGTTCCTTTTTTTCCACAGTAGCCCAATTTTTTAAAAATCTACTTCTAAGCTTGATATGAATCTCATCCTTTTGTAGCCTGGTCATAGTTGTAGTCTCTATTGCAGCAATGTTAGTAGATTAATAAATGAATTTGTTTGAATAATTATTGCTGTTCATGTCTATCCACTGTGTGACTGACACCAGAACCATACATCATTGTTTCAAAACAGAAACCCATCTTTATTTAACAGAACAAAATCGAATATTAAGTCAGTTAAACTTATGTTCGTGTAGCATTTTCCAAACTGAGTGAGCGATGTGTGATCTGTGCTGGTGCGGCACGACCCTCCTCTCCTCCCAGTCCTGCCCAGCAAGCGTTTGAATAGCTGTCCACGCCGCCTCATTCCCTCGCTCAGCGCTCTTTTCCTGTGTGTGAAAAGCATTACAGGCAGCCAGCGGAGCAGAATTAAAACGGTCGTGTTTTGTTAGCCGTCTGAACCGCTGGCTACCGGAACCGCGTAAGCTCCCCACACTATAGCCCGGATTGGGAGAAAAGTCAACCTCAATTGTTTCGAACAAACATTTTGTCATTAAAAAATATGAGGCAGAGTAAACAGGGCGGTGCAGGGAGAAGAGAGGCCTCTGCAGTCGGGTATTATGCAGGTGTCAGAACCACTCAGCTCATTCTGCTGGGGTGAGGGGGGAGACGTGGTGTCATCCTGCAAGCTAATACTTCTGGTCTGATTGACCTTAGTGCGACATGCTCAGGGCAAATCAGACTTTGGCTTGCGTCCAAGGACATCACGGAAAGTGGGCCAACAGAGAAGGTGAGATGATGAGATGATGAGATGGCTGATAACTCGCATCCGCTCGGTTTAGATTAGCTGGGCACTGCTAGAGGAGGAGCTGGCTTTTTGGGTGAAAACAGATTCTTCTGCACCACAAAGCCCACTCATTTAGACGACAATCTCTACACAGCCATATAAG
Organism: Olivaichthys viedmensis; assembly: GCA_028565825.1. Taxonomy (NCBI): domain Eukaryota; kingdom Metazoa; phylum Chordata; class Actinopteri; order Siluriformes; family Diplomystidae; genus Olivaichthys; species Olivaichthys viedmensis. The sequence continues at coordinate 7,396,038 of JAOUQW010000014.1, forward strand.
TGAGTATTCATTTAGCTGTAAAGAGAAGACCGGTACAGGGACCGTGTGGCCCTGTAAATGCGACATTCCCAAAGTAGAAAACAGAGCCAAAAAAACAACACACACAAAAAAATAAAAAAGTGGGTACCCAAGTCCCACGGCTATTGAGAGGAAACCCTTATGTGAACGGATCAAGGGGGCCCCAGGTCTCCATAAAACTCACTGGATTAGAGATTAACCTCTATTCCCCACTGGTCACTAGAGTTTCTTTGGTGGCTGAAAAGCCAGGAAGACATGGGTCTCCTTGTTTCAGAGGATTTTAATCCTTTTCACTGGGAGATGGAATCAAAGGCTACTAAATGCATCACAGACATCAGCATGAGTCCCTGCAGAAAAGCCCCTTGGCGTTCCTCTTGTGCAGAGAGTACAAAGCACAGGACCCCCCCTCCCCCCTTTTTCTCTCTGCTTCTCTGCCCCCTTGTGTTCTCAATAGTGATTGGATATTAAAATGCCTTCTGTGTTTTCTGTGTGCACAACGGACTCAGTGGGTGTCTTAAGCCGTCTCCAGAATGTGATGTAGAGTGCAGAGGAGTTGATGGAGTGAGATGGGGGCTCCACTGCTCCAGGTTTAGTGCTCGTTTTGCTCCTTCTCTTTCTTGAGTGGTCTGAGGAGCAGGCTGCCGTCCCTCTCCTGCATGCAGAAGCCCATCTCTCTGAGTACGGAGTCGTCCACCACCCCATGCCTCTTCAAGCCCTGTACCAGCTTCTGGTTCTCCACGTTGTGCTCCAGAATGTTCCGGATGGCAAAAACAGCCCACTGGCTTATGACTGGAGCAACGGTCAAGGATAAGTGTGATCAAACACATAAACCATAAAAACGTTATGCTATGGTATGCATGTTGAATGCACAATACTTAAAACAATACTTTTCAGTCAAGATTGTTATACATTTCTGATTAATCAAGTTTTTCTATTTTTTTCCTATGTCTATTGTGGCTATTTTTTTAAATTATTTTAATTTATTTTTTTACTTTTGATAGTTAAAGCCAGCGATGGTGCAATGAGGCAGCAAGGAAAGGTTTTTAGGCAGTCAAAAAAATTATTTTCTAACAACTAGTTAGCAACAACAGGGCTTTTAAGGGAAAATTTTAATATTAAAGTATCATTTAATAACCAAAATACAACAACAACCTATTGTACTGTGGGATGCAGTAAACCACAAAGCTAGCTATGGCTGCATACTTAACCCGAGCAGTATGTCATCTGATAACATTCATGTTGTTCTCACACTGTGTACTGCATACCGCTTTTGGGCAGGTTTAATATTATGTATTATGTGCAGTATGACATTTCGACCACAGCCTTTATTTCCAGCCGTAATCTAACACATCCGATCCAACTAATTAAGGCTTTCACTAGCAGATGCTAGTTGTGAAGTCCTACTGTATATGGAGGTTGTAAACCTAAAGTAAACCTAAAAAGGGACATATATTATACAGGGACACAAGAGCCATCTCTTTCTCACCACAGTGATACACTAAGTAATGCAACACATGCCCAACATTACAAGCAAAACAAAAAGCAAGCATTAAAAAAAAACTTAGCTTAGCTGCTCATCTTACAGGGAACAAGCAGCTGGAAGTGCAGTACTCTCGCTGTAACATGGCCCAGCAACAACAGTGCCAACATCAACCACTGAGGCTTCACCAACACAGCCGTGATAGATCAGATTGTCTCGTTTTCAATGATGCGTTTAATGTTGAATTGGCTGGGCAGGCCTGAAGTTAATATCATAAAAATGCTAAATGTCTCATAATTTAAGTGGCCATTTCGCCCCAGGATTTCAATCACGTTTTCCATAAACTGTTCAGCATAACTAAAACAGACTTTCTCTCAATACCACATAATTACTCACTAAAGGAAAAATTATATATATATATATATATATATATATATATATATATACACTGTATACTGTG
>JAOUQW010000014.1:7417732-7429248 GCA_028565825.1 Olivaichthys viedmensis
CAAATTAGATCAAGGGTGAACCCGCCTCAAATCAAGTCCTCGCTATCACTCTACTCAGGAAATGGGATCCTTTAACATATAATTCTAGAATCCATGTGGTCCTATAATTTCATAGTCTGCTCTTAAACCTGAGTAGAGTCATAGCGAGGGCTTGATTTGAGGCGGGTTCACCCCCCCTATAAAACTGCCATTTATTTTTTCATCCCCTTCGGATTCATGTCGTTTTTGCGATATCATTTATGATGTGTATTATTGCTAACTTCCAGAAATGGCAACATTAACACTGAAGTTGTTTGTACCTACTATCCCCTCTGACACTTTAAACAAATCCACTACTGGTCATAGTTATATCATAACTAATATGTGTGACATTGGTTTGATATGGTTTGGTATGGTTGCTATAATAGGTTTAGAGAGTGGAAAAATCTTTTTATTTTTATAGCTTGTACCACTATTTTTGTGTAAGCACTTCCTTGTTGGAACAGCTTACCCACAAACACGGACAGCTCCACAAATAGAACTAGATAGCATAAAACACATACTAGGAAATTGCCACACATACAGAAAGGAAAACACAAGGAGCCCTACTAGGAAACTAGTACAAACTAAAAGTCATAAAGCATTATGTCTTAGTCATCACTACACAGCTTTTCCGGCATACTTCTAAATAGTGCCTAAAGTCTCATGGTTTTATACTGTTTTATATGCATATAGGATTTTGAAGTTTACAACTTTGATAATGAGGACCTATCAAACTGTATTTGTATTTGTAATCTGCTTGTAAGGATGTAAAGAATGACACTTAATGACAGCCACCTTTATCGCTTCCTCTCAAGCTGACTCCATCACCACAACCGTGACACACCTCCCACGACCCAACTCTGCTTATAAATAAACGCAAAAGACAGGTACACAGATGATGCTCAGAGAGAGCAAGAGAGAAAGAGAGAGAAAAGAGAGCGAGAGAGAAGAAGAAGTGAGACAAAATAAGATAATTAAAAGAAGAACAACAGGAACAACAACAAGAGAGTAAGGCTGTGTTCATACAAAGTATGGAATCTGCTGACAACATGGAGTTATTTTTGTGCAAGTAAATCTAAGTCAAGTCATGAGTGATCTACTTTTTCTCAAGCTGATGTAAGAAGTTCAAACTTGAATTGCCAGGTAAGGATTATAAAATTTTGTATATTCAACTGACAAAATGTGTTACCTTTAAATAATAAAACTAATTGAAGGTTGCATTAAAAAATAATGAGTAAATTAAAGGAGTAACAAAATGAGATTTAGTTGATTTAAGAATAGCATGTACTATAGCCATTTACAGCATGAAGTCATAGGTGGGATTGCCAACTTGCCAAATTTGGGTTCTGATCCTGTGACTTCTGAGCATTGCTCTGATGAGATGAAGCATGCTTCCTTTACTCTGGATACAAACTTTCTTATTGAGGGACATCCTTTTTGTTCTTACCCTCCTTTGTTTTCCTCAACTCAGAGCAATTTCCTATATCAATAAATAGAGCTTGTTCAGGAGAACCTTGGGAGAGTGGATGCTTATTAACTGGAGGGATTGTTAAATGGAAAGGAGAGAGAGAGGGGGAATAAACTAGAAAAGAATAGAAGCAGAATATTTTGGGCTGGGGTGGTAGAAAAGTCTCTTTTGGTATGTTTAAATGAGTCCATGCCCAGTCATTTTGGTAACTTATCATTGCACATTTATCTATTCCTAGCTCTTACAGGTAATAGTAGCCTATAAATGAACCAACCCACCCAATACGATGTCCAGTATTTCTACACATTAAGTTGTCTTTCTCTTAAATGCTACAACTAGACACTCGTGTATTCTGTTGGACCATCCAGTCAGCATTTTAAAAGTCACTACTACCATGAGAAATTTCTACCATTCAAAACAGGTTACCTTCATGATGGACAGCCAGAACCAATACCATGTATCTCGGCCCATCTACTCCACACGTGCTTTTGAACATGTCAATGAGAGGCAAGCTAGAGAATCCAAGAGCCTTAAAGAAAGGCTCAGGAGTTCCTGCAGGTTAGTCTGTTTAAATTTTTTAAATGAAACAACACAGTTACTTAATTTACCTTCATTAATCTGAAAAAAACAAACAAACAAAAAAACTCTTTATTTCTGTTTGTAACTGAGTACCATGGATTGTGCATGTGTATGCCTTAGCTCACTGATGTGTAATTGGCTCATTACAGTTGCTCTGCTAAACGGGTCATGCAGCTGGTTAAGACGTTTTTCCCAATCCTTAACTGGCTCCCAGCATATCAAATCAGGCTATGGCTTCCTGGTGACATTGTATCTGGAATCACCACTGGAATGGTGTGCGCTCTGCAGGGTAAGCTTTGCTCTGTGAATAGATTATTCTCTAGCTTTTATTGTGTTTCACAAAAGCATACTTTATTTTTTGCTTCTCAGGATTGGCCTACTCACTGCTGGTGAATGTTGGTCCAGTGTATGGACTTTATGCTGCTTTCTTCCCAATTCTCACCTACTTCATTTTGGGCACCTCTAGACACCTCTCTGTAGGTAGGGTTCTCCTCTACACCGATTAATGTTGAGTTCATGAAGGCTGGGCTTTTTATGCAAGAACCAATTCTTCATTTCTTAATAATCAAACACATTTTGGTCTAACAAATATATTCTTTGTCTGATTCTGGGCAGGCCCGTTTCCAGTCACCTGTCTGATGGTGGGGTCTGTGGTGTTTACTCTTACTCCTGATGAACTGTTCATGAAACCAGGGAATGGGACAGGTGTGAATGGGACAGCAGTGATGATGTTGAATGTAGCAGCAAGGGATGCCCAGAGACTTGCAATAGCCACCTCTATGACTGTGCTGATTGGACTGTTCCAGGTACACTTGATGTTTTAGACTGTCACAAAATTAAGAAAACTTAGCACCCCTTAATGTGCACCCCCACAACATGGATTATTCTGATTATTCCAAATAGAGAAAATGAGCCACGGTGCAATTGTGCCCAGGTGCTGCTGACGCAATGTGCCTCTCTTTGTTAATTTAAAAGTCTCTATATTTTCTGTTTTCCAGTTGAGCATGGGTGTGTTCCAGGCTGGCTTCCTGGTGCGCTACCTATCTGACCCACTGGTAGGAGGCTTCACCACGGCAGCAGCTTTTCATGTAGTCGTCTCCCAGCTCAAACTGATCTTTAATGTTCCCACCGATAACTACAATGGTATCCTGTCCCTTTTTTATGTAAGTTTGTGATATCACACTCATCCCAGCTATTATCACTGAATAGCATTGTGTGTTTGTGCCTTGAATGACCATTCGGTTTATTCATATCAGACTCACTGAAGCTTTTGATTGCTTTTCAGGAATTTAATTTACAGTAATTTCGAGTAAATTCCTTTATCATATACATTTAAAATATAAATGTAAAATATACTGTACACTAGCATTCAAAACTGCTCAAAAGTTTGGAATCAATGTTTTCAGTAATATAAATTCCATTTAGTTTCAGATTAATCTATAAAATGATTGTAATATGATTCTAGTGTATATTCACTTTAGGTTTCAAATCATTTGTAGAAAGCTGTAAAACATTATGTGTCCAGAATGATGACTTCAAAATGACTATGAAAGTTGTATAGCATCAAGAGTGATGTTAATATAAACATTAATATCCAGAATGCCTCTTTTTTTGGAAAGTGGTGATCTTGAAGTGGAGACTTAAATAATATACTGGAATTATCTATGTATAGTAATCTCTCCTTTATCATTACATTTTTATCAATTAACTTTTTAAATGACTTTGAAATAACTTTTTCCCAAAATACTTTAAATACCAAACAAAACCTCTAAAATACCTCTTGGTGTGTGGTTTATATTATAGATATATTAGATCTACTCCATTGTAGAAGAGTTTAGTGAATAGAATAATGACTGTTCATAAAATATAACAGGTGATTCCAAACATTTGAACGTTAGTGTATGTGTTATCCACTCGCTTTTTTCTCTCATTAAAACCAAACACAAACACACGCACAACTACATTTCTAAAAGTTGCTATTCACTTGTGTAAGATGGTAAGGCTGCTACAAACAAGGACAAATATCACAAAAAGATTACACAATTGTTTTTTGGACTCATGTCTGTGGGTCACTATGCATAGTCTTTGCTCTGCTCATTCTGTCCTCTGGTCTTCTGTGGTTCCTCAACCTGAGGTGCAGTGATTGGTTCTTGTGTGCCCACATCCTCTTTTATGTTTTGTAACTGGCTGTAGGAGAATTCTGGTTCCTGAGTGACCGTTGATTGGTACTTCACGATGAACTCCATGCTGGTGAGTGCCTGGTCGTGTTTGGGATTGTTGGACCTCGCTGGCAGACGCTCCATCTTGTCTAAACATTGATAAGGGAAAAGAGCAAAATTTACTTATCATTAACAATTAAATAATGTGTTAGGTCTGTGAAAGTTACAATGGCTCTTAGCAGGGGTGCCAATAGGAATTCTGGTCCCAGTGGCAGGTTAATGCCACTGGGGCATGTCTACTCAGGGCCCTTGCAATTATACCAAACTTCCCCCAATTCACAGAACACCCGCCTCTGGACTTCCTCGTGACAAGAGATTCTCACACAACAAATCCCGAGTTTCACTTTAAGTGAAAGTAAAATTTAACATTGTCTTTCTGTAAGTGTGTGTGTGTGTGTGTGTGTGTGTGTATGTGTCTCTGTGTGCATTTGTTACCTGCTGGTGTGATGGGCTTCATAAGGCGGTTGAGCTGGACATTCCACTGTCTCATATGTAGAGCTTTAGAATGATTCTCTGACACTTTCTACACAGACAATGAGAGAGATTGAGAAATTACAATTGTGCTTGTCTGCAAGGGGTCTGCTGTACATGTTCCCTCTATTTACTATCTTTCCCATCCCTCCCCTCTACTCATCCCTGTTTTCATACCTCCACGTTGTAATGATGGGTCTCCACTGTTTCTGTATGGGCCTGGGCCGGATACGCGGTTGGATGGTGGTTGGAGGATGGAAGGACCACAGACGTGAAGGAGGAAGAAGCTGCAGGAGAGAGGCTGTTATCCTCGTCCTCTATGGCTTGCGGTGTTTCCTCCTGGGTCATTTCTGTACAATCAGGAGTCTCCAAGTGTCTTTGGTGGAACATTAACTCAGCCAGCTTCCTCCGTTCTTCCTCCAGTAGCCTGAGAGACACACACAAACACATCTATACACACACACACACATACACATTGATAGCTCTAGTTCACACCCAGAAATTGGATCCTATTTGCAGGTTTGTAAGGGCCCTGACACATTAAGTCAACTGTGGCCCCTAGTTTTTGTGGTGAATCCCACATCGCTGGCACTAGTCAGCCCTTGTCAGCACCCATCAGCACCAATCGAGCATGTTGAATCGTGTCAGAGGTCTGCGGGAGAGAGAGTTCTCTGATTGCATGTTCAGCCAAACAAATCAGTGCAGAAGAAGATAAAGGTGTGGTTTGCTTGATTTCATTATTTCCGTTTAAGAAGATCTCAATTTTTCAAATTGTCATCTGCCCAATATTTGCTATGGCTAGCTATATTTTTGTGAAATGGCCAAGCAGGGCGAGTAGACCATTTAAATACCAAGCCTGGCTAGTTTGTTTGGCTGCGTTACAAATAGTATAATAAAATAGTACACTACTAAAAGATACACCCACTTTGTACTCTTTGCACATTTGAAATTGTTCATGTGCCTTGTAAAAACAAAAACAAAAAAAAACCCTCCCCCCAAAAAAACCCTTATATATATATATATATATATATATACATATATATATGTGCCTTGCTATCTTTACTTTCTTTGATATTTCATGTATTTTCTTTTTTTACTAAGCTGGGCCTCATATTCACTCCTGTAATTATGATATACGTTGCGTGTTGTAACACTGCAATTTCCCTCGGGATTAATAAAGGTCCTGCCCTACCCTATTCTGATACTGGTAGGTGGCATACTATTTTGACATAGTATTTAATAAAATAGTATGTGATTCGGGACACAAGATTTGTCTTTCCATGACGCTGGGTGTACCGGTTTCCTTTTTTGGATTACAAACACAGTCTTTGCGGTTCAAGTGCAACTTGCACAGAAGGCGTGAGAAAATGCTGAGATGATGGGTGGTGATCATTAATCGGCCTTGGTGGTCACTAGTTCTTTAACGTCGGCTTGGTGTGTGAGGGCTCTAATGTGACAGAAAAAAGTCTGTGACTATGTGGCTGACCTTTCGAGGTCATGTCTGGCTTTCTCCTCCTCTAAGCGGGCTTGAATCTGTGTGTTGAGCGCCTCCTCCAGTTTCTGCTGCATAAGCTCTAGTTCCTGTACTTTCTTCTTCTGCTGCTGCACCTCCCTTTCCATCTTATCCAGCTCAGCCACCATGTTCTCTCTGGCCTGGGTAGCAACCAGCACACCATCAATCACGGAATTTAGAAACGCATTCTAGTATATACAAATTATTGGTGGCAAAAATGTCCGGTTTAATATTGCCTCCTCTAGTCCTAGGAGAAAAATGCTAAAACACAACTGACTGCAATAAAAATGGCAAAAGAACACATCTGTGTCTTACCATGTTTGCTTCTTCCAGCTGTCTCTCCAGCTCTTGCTGCCTCTCTTTCTGCTTCTCTTTCTCTTGCGCCTCCTCCTTTTTGCGCTGCACCTCCATTTCCAGGTGTTTCTAAAATATACTAAATGAGTACACACAAATGCTTCAGCCATCTCCATCATGTCTGTTTACTCCCTCTCTCTTACCTGGATGATGTCTATGATCTCCACATCTGGTTCCTTGCTCTCTGGTTCCCCCTGTTGCGTCACAGAGCTGGGCTGCTCGACTTCAGCACCATATTCACTCTGGCTGCTCTGGCTCTGGCTTCTCTGACTACTTTGGCTCTGGCTTCTCTGACTGCTCTGACAGTTCTGGCTGATCTCCCGTAGCTCCCGTCTGCGCAGCTTCAGCACCTGATGCACTGAGCTCTTCTCCCCTGCCTTCAGCCGGAGGGCCGTCTGCATAGCTAGTGTGTATAGAGTGTATGACAGGCAGGGCCAAACATCAGTCAGACTATGAATACATCAGCTAGCAGGAAAAATTTTGTCCGTCTTAAAATACTGGGTGCAATTCAAAATGTTTTAATAATTTTATTCTATTCCACCAGTGGCTTTTGAGGGAAGGCTCTTACCTTGAATCCACTCCACTCTCTGTTTCTGGTCTGAAGCACTCATCTCGTATGTCCTGCCTGGAGTCTTCACACAGAACAAACAGCGTCTCCCTTCCTTATCAGACATGGTCTGCCAGTTACATGAAACAATAATTAACTCATCTGAAGTTCTGGAGTTTTTTCTGCCATTTTGCTAAACATTCAATATTTCCATATAAATCTATATTATAAATGTGACTGATCTTTGTGTCTATTTAATGATCTGTGGAAGAAAAAACACAAACACAAACGGTTCTTTAGAAGTTCACATGCACAGTAAAACTATTTCAAATCTTATGATTGAAATAAATTACCATTTTAAATTTCTAAATTAACATAAAAAAAACAAACATACTTGAACTGTTTAAATAATGTCCCCCCAGCAGATTTTCCATATTTCTGCTGTTCTGCACTTTCAAGAGAATTTCACAGCTTGTTTTTATGATCTACAAGTTATTGTTATTGCTGGCGAGAACTGTGACTTAAGATATGCTTAAACTGTTATTTGTTGAGACATTTCCAAAACATATAATCAGGAGTAAAAATGATCTGATCCTTGTCAAGTTTCACTTTCTGTTCTATGCATCTCTGACCTTTTAACAATATTCAAATTAAGTTAGGTCCAAACTAACAAAACTATGATCTATTCAGATTTAAACAAAATCTCTAAACATAAAATATAAAATGCAGATTTTACTTGGCAAACAGTGACCATTTTCACAAAAAGGTAATCAAACAGAGCCTCTAGCATCTCTAAAACAGTTGCTTCAATGATCTATTATTGAGTCTCAGATACTATGGTGCCAGTGTGGATGCCGGAACCGGTGCTGTTCAGTGAACCAGCAAACCTTATTAGGAACTGGCCTGCGTTTCCACCGGTTTAAAAGATGAACCATTACTAATCAAATGTGTGGGAGTGTACTAATGCATGGCATAAAATTTATAACAACAGTAAAGGATTTTACAAGTTTTATTTCTGGCTTAGAGAATATATTTAACCATCCAAAGTCAAATCTTATAGAGCCTATACACAGCACGAAGATACCGTCATAGACAACAATTACCTGCAAGAGGACATTTAGCTTTTAGCTATTTATTCTGAGTGTGTAGCTGCTCAAAGGAAGTTTTGTTAGAATTAGCTTTAGTAATGCAGCTGCAATTCGTTTATTGCAATTGCCAGTAAAACGGTTGTTTCTTCTTCGAACCACTGATTCACAGTTGCAATATTTGATGTAGATCATTTTTCCAACAATAATCTTCAAACCCTGATGCACCAATTATTTAAAGTTATTTAAAGTTCCTTCACTGGTTACCATGACGACAAAATAACACGTCAGCAGTTCTTGGCTACAGACCAGCAGCATTTGGTGCTGGAACCCACAGACCGGATATACGTCATGCGTCCATATATATTCCATTCCATATATTCGGTGGAAAAGGGGTAAGTGATTTGCCATAGAACGAAGTCACTGGACTCCAGCAGAACTCACCTCTACCACACAACTCCCATCCAGCTGGACCTCTCCTTTCTTCTCCTTCTGGTCCTCACTAACGTAGTATGCCAAGATGCCCGGCTTCAGCATGAACCAGCGCTCATGCCAATTCCTACGCACGTGCCCCTTTTTCAGCATGTAACCCTGAGAAAAAGAGAAAGTAAGAAAGACTAGTTAATACCCATATGATATCACTTCATCTCAGGATAAAACTCACACTGCAAATTAATTTAACATGATGCCGTGAAAGTACTGAGTAATGTACTCTGAGTCGGCAGATTTGGCTATAACGCATAACTAAAAAAATGTAGAACAAAAAATGATTAGTATATTATAGTAAATATAACCAAACTTGTGGCTTGTCTCTTGTCATTCTCATAATTAATACTGAGTCAGTAACGATCATGCATGCTTTTGCTATTGGACAGTCACCTTCTTCAGTACATTGTGGTACATCTCCATAAAGACATCATCCAGTGCCAGGCTGAAGGCCTCCTTACTGTTCACCCGCATGAGGTGCCCTGCGCTCAGATGATCCAAAAACACCCACACAGACAGACCATCTTGCAGAGAGGGATCCTGGGATAGCAGATCGTCCAGTAGCTTCCCATCCCACTCCTGGCTCATTGCTGTGCAGATCTTCTTCAGCAGGTACTCTAGCTGAGGCCATAGAGATCATTCATATACAAGGGGTCAAGGTTTGAAGGTCATAAATGTGACATAAGGACATTTCAGTACTACTGCAAAGATGGCTTTTAGGAAGACATCTGAAATCTCACTCTAATTCGTTAGGATCACAGAGTGGACTTTTTTTTTTGTAGATTAAATGTTTGTGCAAGACATGACAGTTATGCAAGGCATGCAAGTTGTAATACATGCTCAGAGTGTTGGTAGATTGCAAAGATACATGTGTAATCTTTAGGAAGCCATATGACTGAAGTTGTTTTTACTCCCCTTCAACTTCCTTCCCCACAATAACGCTGCAGATGAGTCACACTTCAGGCCTCTGTGTCCCTTATCCACTGTCATCTACACTGCACTTTAAGTTTCTCAGCTTTTAGCTGAAGAGGTGCATTTTTTAATAAAAGATAAAGCCACGCCACAAAAAAAAAAGAAAAAAAGTTTGTCTCTTTCATTTTAGCCACGGACTTTCCATGGAGTCTAGGATCCAGGATCAGTTTTGTCAGATACTATGTCCAAGTGAACATTACATGTACTGAAGAAAGCACTCTACTACTCTAAGATAGTTATAGATAAGCTATTTTTGCATTGAGAGCCTTATCTGTCGTTATCACGTTATCACATCATCACCTGTGGTCTCCCTCTTTCTCATACTTATAACACCAAAAAAACAAACCTCAGGCTGGATGATGACAAGCGGATAATGATCCTCAGAAAGCAGATTGAACAGGCAGAAGAGTTTAAAGCAGTCTGTTTGCGAACACAACCCCTGCTTAGTACTGGGCTGGAGGTTCTTCTTAGCCGTCATCGTCCAGCACAACTCATCAAATGTCTCCTTGTTGTATGTACCCTCAGTGGCCTAGGCATCAACAAAAGACAGATACAGTAAAACATTTTCTTTTACAGACTTCACTTTGAATGAATGGACATTTTATAAGTGTTCCTTCAACTGCTTATAAGCAGATAATCAGCTTGTAACAACCAGGAATTGTTGCAACTCGCAGACCAAAAAACAACAACACTAGAACTGCAAGCATTAGTTTTTTTGTGTCTAACCCCAAACTTGGTAAACGCACCACAGTGTGTTACAGGAAGTTACAATGACTAAGATAGTAAGAGATGATTAATGTATCTATACCAGACAGAGACCTTTGCGAGAATGTACTTGTTGAGGTACGGCATATAGCCGTGGTTAGAGACGGGTCCATTGTCGTTATCCTGGAAATGGTCCTCTAAGGCTACAGGGTCATGAGGGATGTTTAGGGCTGTGTATAAATTGTGTGAGAGCACCTGTGACATACACATACACAGAAAAAAAGAGAGCATGAAACACAACACAACACAACAGTAAAGCACTGAGAGATGGGAGGACTCGCAAACTATAAATCAAATTATCACATACTCATTCCATTTCTTTTTCTCTTTTGGACTGTTTGGAGACAGACTGACAAAAAAAGTCTGGTTTATTGATGGTATCAGAAGATATACCAGTCATATGATATGCAGTTGAAATAGATGAATGACACCAAAGAGCAAAGGTGAGATGTTTTTTTTTGTTCGTTGTTGTTGCAATGCAAAACAACCAGCTGACCAACACATTGCTGAAACGAGAGGAATGAGAAGTAGAATTCTCTCTCTTCCCTATGTGTATTGAGAGAGAGAAAAAAAGGTGATCTTTGCTTTGCATTCAGCGTGTCAGGACATCTGCCTGCTGTTGCTTCATTTTAAGCATGTGGTGAAGTAAGGATGTGTTCCAACATGAGAGATTCCATAGAAACAGCTGGGAGGACCATCATTTAAGAATTCAGTCAGACCACCAAGTGCTTAAGTGAATTTTGAAGGAAGACAACGAGGAAGGCTTTGAATATGACCAACACATTTAACACTCATACACAGATTGAATTAACACGGTGTTCATTTATGTCCTTCTGGACTCGAACACTGTAAGAGTGTAATTTAACACTGCAGGCGTTAGTTCAACACTGGGGATTTTGTGCAATCAGTGTGTGTGCTGTATGTGTGAGTGATATGCAGTGGTGGCTCAGTGGTTGGGTCACTGGACTACTGATCAGAAGGTTGTGGGTTCGAGCCTCAGCTCCACCAAGCTGCCACTGTTGGGCCCTTGAGCAAG